>JAHKKF010537622.1:0-16251 GCA_019740295.1 Labeo calbasu
ATTTAAGAACTTTCCACTGCTAGCTGATCCAATCTGACTGCAATTTTAGTAATTTATTGTACAATTAGTTATCGGAACTTTTATTTGAGTAGCTATTCCCTCACTAATTATGCTAATGCAGATAGCGGGCACTCTATCATAGCTAATGGGAATTGTTCGCAGTAATGCAGAGACTACAGGCTCATAATGGAGCTGTTTGACAGGCTCACAGCAGGCCCACTGGAGCAGATAACCGCAGAATTCAAAGCCCCTTTGTGGCGGGCAGAGCGGGACAGGCCTGTTTCCGGCTAGTGCTGCTCTGATCTCATCAGCCAGCGGACAAAAGATGGGATCCATGTGCAAGCGGCTAACCACATCACACACAGCTCCGGCTTCCCTTTACACTAGACTGCAACTCTCTAAATGTACACAATCTCTGATTTGAGCCCTTCTCACCCTGTCTTTCCTTCCTTTGTCTAAACCACAAAACATGCTGTGGCGGGCATAAGGAGTAGATCCTGAGGCACACTGACAGGCTGATGTAACTGCAGGCTTATTATAGTGTAGCTTATCTGTTGTGACACACACTTGCAGAAGATGAAATGCAGTCAATTTAAACAAAACATCACATTCTGTTGTTCTCAACAGTGCAATAGCATGCAAAGATCCAATAAAGCCAATCAAACTGTGCAAGCTCAACAGATAAAATGGCAACAAGCAATGAGAAGCCAGGATGTAACATGAACAAATTCATAAAAACCACTTATGACAAGCGGGAAGTGGTTGGAATGGAGATCCTGCAGTCGTTCTCGTCTGAGGAGGGATTGTTATGTTCCACAACAATAACCTAGCATGGATGTCCACAGAAACCACATCCACAACCCTGTTCTCATGCTCAACATCAATTTTCGCTGACAGCCTGCTCGGTTCAGCCACTCAACAATAGGACCGCCTTGCAGCCTGGCTGAGGACAGAACAATGGCAGCATTTAGAAAACAGCTACAACACCTCTGCAATGGCATCAACCCATGACTGTGACTCAAGCTCTGACTCAGCTCAGCTGGTGCTGTCCATTGCTCTGTGGAAAATGTTGTGTAGTAACCGGGGAATGTTTCGAAGATGGAGACTCTAAACGGCAGGGCTGATGGAAGTGATTATAGACGTATGGGCGTAATTCAACTCCCCTCGGCCTTGGTTCTTAAAATAGCGTGATGGAGGGGGCGACGGGTAGAGCGGATGTGGGAGTTCCTGTGCTCTGATGTGGGGGCTGGGACCACACGAGCATGGCGGCATGCCCACCCCCTGGGGAGGCGATACGCACATGCCATCCAGCTCAAATAAGGAGACCTGCAAGGATGGACACACCCCTAATACTAACAAATGGGAACCAACTTACGGAATATTTGGACAAAAAAAGTGATGAAAAATCGTAAGGAAGCAGTAAAGAAGTGTTGCCAGACTGAAGTGTCCACCAAGCTAGTAAAGTGACCATTCAAATTAGAATTTTTTTAGTAGATGCATAGGGGGAGGTTTTACATGCTTGACATATTGGACTAAGGGAAAGAAAGAGATGGCTCTCTGAAAATTATTGTCAACAACACATACTTATGGCAATTACATTTTGGCAAATTGGTGAGTGATTCATTTGAATTTGTGCTGTCTCATTCCTATGACCCACTGATGGTTATTTAGGGTGGACATGCTTTTGTTTCTACATGAATCACACCATACAGATTCATACAAAATCACCACTTTGTAAATTAGTTAGGTCATATACTGCAATAAATGACTACTTCAATTTTGAACTCACCTTTTTGTCTTGTTTTTCATTTAAAATGTCTAAAAATCCCTGAAAAAAAATCAGTTTACCTGAGAAGCAACACTGTAAATAAATCAATAAATCATTATTTATTTTTGCAGTGTACAGAGTAGATAACACCAAAGAACTTACAGGGATACTTCACCCCAAAAAAATCTTTCATTAATTTATTTTTAAGAGAAGAAGTTGTTGAGTAAAGTTATTTTTGCTTTGTTCGCACACAAAAAGTATTTTTGTAGCTTCATAACATTACGGTTGAACCACTGATGTCACATGGACTATTTCAACAATGTTCTTACTACCTTTATGGGTCTTAAACGTGTCAGTTGCATTCAGAAAGATCTAGGATTTCATTAAAAATATTTTCATTTTTGTTCTGAAGCTGAATGAAGGTCTTACGGATTTGGAACAACATGAAGGTGAGTACTAACCCTTTAATAGAAACTGTGTTATGCTTTGGTCAGAATTTATATACTTGTTTATTTACTTACACAAAAATAATAAATACAGATTATTTCACAGAAGTGAATTATAGCAACCTGATCTAATTCTGAAAACATACTTATGGGAACTTTTTCGCAAGATGCGAAATACGCCATGTACGTTTTGTGACATGTTCGATGTGAAATGTCCACTATGTGAAGTCCACTAAAAGAGTGTTTTTTTTTTTCCTGGAACTGATGAACGTACATATGGTACGTTTTATGTGACGTTGGTTTTGTACATGTCACTGCAGTTTTGACGTGAAATGTCCTTTGAGTGGCGCTATAACTATAATGCTCCGTGATTTTTAAAAAAACCTACCATATGCACTACACCTAAAACTGCTTGATAGTATGAACAAAAAGTGAATGTGACGTAAAAACGCAAAAGGAAGCATGTTTTATCTTGTTTTTCAATCTTTCAGCTCTTTCATTATGAGTTATGTTTTTCACGGGATTCGTACCCAAGGATTCCGCATCCAAATTCCAATTTCGTGCCGGCTGAGCTATGTTACGCCCGGAAAGCGAAACAAATGGGGCTGTAATCATAACTGTGCACAAAAACGGTTACAAGTGCTGTTTTTCCGCCTCTAGTGTTCATTTCTGTTGGAAACTGCAGTGATATGTACTGGTATGTATTTCGTATCTTGCGAAAAAGTTCGCACAGGTACGTTTTCGTCATAAGAACAGGTAAAAATATAGTTAAGCTAAGTTAAGTATATTTAGTTTGCTTTGTACTAGGTGCAACCAAACTCTGAAAATCTGAAAAATGGATTTTCTGAACATCTAGAATTTTATTGCAAACTTTGGCAAAACAGCAACCACTTTGGACTCAAAAGCACTCATGGTAACCACCTAGTCATCTGAAACTAAGACTAGCAGCAGCAGTCTGCACAAAATGATAGATTAGGACCATTGTGCCTGGTTCCACTACCTGAAAATAAATGTATGCAGTCTGTAATTTGGGCTCCTGTTAAAGAACACAGAAATGTTTTATAGAGAGCAGTAGCGCAGGCAGCCAATTCAAACCAGAGTCGGGTCAGGTAATAATCAGTGTCTTTGACGCACATCCAGCCATATCCATGAGGTTAACCAGGCAAGACTAAATACCCACCAGGAACACAGACAATCAAAGCGATTCAGCAGAGAGCTCTAATCAATCCCTAATTCTAAAAGCAGGGTTAAGTTAAGAATAGACACATTCTCAGCTTTCATTTTAGTTCAGTGTGCCTGCCTTTCCCGTTCAACAAAACTAAACTGGAAGGGCTCATGTCTTACAAACGAGGTCTAATCTGTGTAGTTCCACACATATTCTGTTCTATGCTGTCAACAACAATAATCAGGTGTTTGTCAAAAACATAGTGACACAAAGTGACAGCATCCTTGTTTGTACTATTTAAGCCCCAGCATGCACATTACAAGAGCTCATGTGAGCAGGAAATGCACAGGCATTGAATTAAAAAACCACAAACCCTCCCTCTGCATCATATGACAGAAAATTATAACCAAACGTTGTAAAGCGTAAACACAGAAACAAAGGGTGAAACACAAGGGAGATAATCTAATTTGGGTGTCCTGTGACGTGCGTTTGAATCCCTCTCTCAGTTCTGGGGCCCTTGAGGGTGCGCCTTTCCATCCGTTTTTGATCACAAGTTCAAGGCCCAAGATTTAACCCCCCAATTTAAAGTTGTGTCCTTTGTTTGCACCTATCTGGCAGTCACAGCTTCATCACATGCTTTAGCAGCACAGATCATAATCATCATTTTCTATACAAGACAACTTGTTGCTACGTTGCCCTGTGGCGCAGGTTTCTCTCACTTTAGTAAATAGTGGGTGGTGTAGATCCTGGCTACTGTCTTATACAAGAACACCCTGATGGTCACACAATAAGAGCATTCACCAGTGTTGCTGCTTAAGCACGTACTTAATCTAATAACACAGTCAAGTGGAAAACTCATGCAGACATAACAGACGACGCACTGAAATCTTGGAGTAAGCAGAATGAAGAGTCCTTTCAAGAGAAAAACTGCAGGCAACATTTTATATCCTTAACAAAACAATGCTAACTACACTCTGTAAATGCAAAGGGTTTATGGGCAGGAAAACCTTCCTTAAATTCATTTTCCTTGAAGCAAAGTCTTTACCACCTGGAGCTTTCGGTCAATGATTTATGGGTGGAACTATTAAACTAATGACATCTGAAAAGCCTGTTGTCCTTAATTTTCATATATAATTTCACTCTTTCCAATGGAAGACTACTAAAGCGATTCTAACTAAATGAAACAGAAAGGTATGTAAACAAAGACTCCAGCCATAAAAAGTATAGTAAAAAGCAAGCCATGTCAAAGGAGATTTTATGGAGTGCTGCTAAATGAATCAGACAAGTTGTGTAAGAGTCGGTGACTTGCATTCGACATTCAGTCAGGGTTTGCTCTTGACCCTAGAGTAATCAAGTCCCTGGATCCAGCTGTGCCTGAGGTCCAGAGGTGTTCAGGGCTGGCCAACAGGCTCAGAGTGTGAGGAGCCCTGCCGCTGACCCCTCTCGGCCTCCTTGTACGTGTTTGGATTGGCTCAAAGAGATCCTAGGGAATAGCCGCTAATCTACAGAGGAACGTCTTTTTAATTATTGGAGAATTCTGAGGGAATTAAATAATGAGATCCAAATGCAGGGTGCGGGTAGGAGAGGGTACAAGGGAGAAAGGAGATACGATTCTGTGGCTAGGGCTGACCCCTGGCTGCCCCCACACGTGTACGCCTCCAGTAGATTGGCTCCAGGTTGAATGGGTTACTCTGAGCTGGGATAGAAATCCAGAGTAAGAGTCTGACTAATGGTTCTAAATACGTTATCCACCGACACTATCCCTTCATGATGCAGTGCAAGGATCTGGAGTGCAGCAACCTTTGAACTCGCACTGATTGGCTTCATGTGAACACAGACGTGTGCAAATCCAAAAGTCCGACCTTAGGCGGCCATTGCCGGTTGAGATCTAATATTAGTAATTCAATAGCGCTCCGCAGCAGACATACCACAGCACACTGTCAAATCCGCATACAACATAATACCAGACCAGCCTCATTCATCTTCATTGGATGTGACAGGGAATCATGATTATGATGCATGGCATTCCATCTGTGTTCCTACTCCCAGGACGCAAGGAACGTCTAGACAGATAGAGTGGACTTACCATGAAAGGCGCTTCATTGCAACTTAGAAAAACACCACAAAGGCAAAGTACAACATCCTCCTATTATCTGCATCTGAGGACAACACACTCTCAGTGACTTCTCAGTGGACCACCCTAAAAGACAAAATGACCCCTGTGTCTCTGGCTGTTCAGTGCTGGAGTTAGGCCAGACCAAACTATTTGTCCTCCCTCTACGGGACACATCGCAGAGGACTGGCTCTACTGCTGCTCAGCCAGGCGCCGGAGGACCATCCGGCAGCCGTTGGCTCAGCAAGAAACAGACTCTAGAGGAGAGTGGGAAGAGCGTGAAGGCCGACACCACGCTCCCAATAAGGCTCAAAACACACTGGAGGATGCAAAGAGCAGACAAGGGTCAGGGAAGCAATGGCCCCATCACCAGCTGGCTGTTGTTTCGGTGATTAGCTCATTCTGGACAAGAGCCAAACAGGCCCTGAAGCCTGAGACGGCGTCCTTATGAGGTCACTGTTAAAACACACTGAACCCCGCTGAGCCAAATGCAGTCACAAAAAGGGTCGAGCGTTGACGGAAGCCCCAGTCATGTTACACCAATGACGAAAGTTCTCTTAAGCAAAGAACAAACAGCACTAGAAGAAAAAGTCCTGAGAAGATACAAAAAACATTCTCAGTGTCAATCGCAGGGTGAGGTCATGGCAGTTTGGCGCAGGATGAGGGAGGTCAATCTGAGCTTTTTTGGCTCTGGAGGCTTCTGCCAAAGGACTCAAGGAAATGCCAAGAGAAGGCTGCTATTTTCAGGTTGCATGCATGCGCTGGAGCCAGATTATGTGGTCTGATGGGCCAGCAGTTTCAAATTTAAAGATACTATAGAATAGACACTCAGTGGGCAATTTAGTAAGGAAAGGAAAAGACCCATACTCATAATTTGTGCTCTGCATTTCACCCATTTAAACATGCACACACATACCCGGAGCAGTGAGCCTTGCTCAAGGGTCTCACTTCAGTCATGGTATTGAGGGTGGAAGAGAGTGCTGGTCATTCACTCCCCCCACCTACAATCCCTGCCAGTATCGAGACTCAAACCTGTGACCTTTAGGTTACAAGTCTGACTCTCTAACTATTAGGCCATGATAGCCCCCTAAGTAGGTACATCTGTTAAATTGCAAATACGCAAATAGCCAATCATCAGCAACACCTCAATAAACAAAAGCATGCAGATTAAGAAGTTCAAGAGGTTCAGCTGTTGCTGAAACCAAACATTAGAACATGAGAATGAGTCCAGCTCAGTGTACCCAATGGCCTCTACAATCACCGCACCTAAATCCAACAGGGCATCTTTGGGATGTGGTGAAAGAGCAGAACAGCCAAAGCATATTTCGCAGAAGCTTCTTAGCTAATTAAAACTTGATTTCGCATTTCACGGTGTTACTCAAAATGTCTCAGACTGCAATTTATAACTGCACTCAGAAAAACAACTACTTTTGTCACTGTACCTTTTCAAAAAATTACACCTTTGGAAAGGACAATGTGTGGCCAAGTATTGTGTCCCATACTCAGAATTTGTGCTCTGCATTTCACCCATCCAGGTGCACACACACGGAGCAGTGGGCAACCATTTTTGCTTTGTCGTCAGGGGAGCAGTTGAGGCTTCAGTGCATTACTGAAGGGTCTTATTTCAATTGTGGTATTGAAGGTGGAAGAGAGCGCTGTACATTTACTCCCCCCACCTACAATCTCTGCCTTTACTGAGATTCAATCCTGCGACTTTTGGGTTACAAGTTAGACTCTCTAACCATTAGGCCACAACCACCCCACAACTGCCCACTGTGTACATGAAGGATCCATATTGGTGCTTTAAAAGTACATATTAGTATATATAGTGTACATACTAGTTAGTTAGATTGAATCAAACTCAAGTTTGTTTCCCCACCTTGGTGCAGATCTTTTTGGCAGGTGTGAATACAGCAATCGCACTCAGACCAAACAACCGTACCGAGACCCAGCTGAAGAGGTGGTCTCGGCCCGGTTCCAAACAAACTCTGGTATGGTTGAATGGATGAACCATTGACTGGATGACCTTAGCATACGTGTGGTTTTGTGGTTTCTGGCTCACTTGCAATAAGACCAGTGTAAAAGCGAACCGCACCGAACAAACAAAATCAACATTGTATTTGGTCCAGATGAAAGCGTGAACTAGCGGACTTTCCTAGTGTGAATACACCCTAAATGTTACAAAAGTAAACCTTTTGAATAGGTACCACCCCAGTGACAGCTTTTGTACTTTTTTCTGAGATTGTGGGGATCCTTAACAGTGCCAAGTTGGTTATAACTTCGAAACATTTGGAAAAATGAAATGCAGTTTTTATTGTGTTTTATTGTGTTTTTTCTCAGAAGTCAGTTGCCAAATAATGAGATCATTTTCAACATAAAACAAATTCAGAAATTAAACTTTCTGTATGTTTTTTTTTAGAAGTGCCACAAATGCAGTTGTTTAAAATTGTCCCTGCTTATGGTTGTTTTGTCTGAGAAAAATCATGATCCTCCTAAGCTTTATCACCATACCGAAATCTCAAATGGACAGTAATTAATCTTTTCTGAATCGTTGAAATATTGGTGTCAGGACACCGTTAACTCAGAGACTAGCGTACACAGAGAGTTCTTGCAGGTGTGCTACATATGAATAGTGCTCACAAATGGCTGAGGTAGTATTCACACTTGGTCCCAGCAACAATATTTAATATGCCACAACTTAACAAATGGATAACAAAGGCACTGAAAGTAACTTTATGGGTGCCGTGAGTATTGATGACTGTTACTACAACGGTATCACAAAAACACACAATATGTGGGACTCAAGGATTGCAATGCATTGTCGTCAGTATTCATGTGCTTGCGTACAGTGTGTTTCTGGCCTTACTCTTCCTGGAACATCTGACACGCACACTCACACACACAGCCTTCTGAGAGGAATCTGGTAACTTCATACAGAAAGTGATGAGGAAATAAGAGGCTAATTGGGGGCAGTCTACTTTATCAGAAGGCAAGCCCACAGACTCAAAGAGGACAAAGACACGGGAAGCCACAGCATTCGTTTACCAGCACAGGATTCAGTAGCTAATCTATTTTAGCATGATAAGATAAAACATATGTGGTATAATGCAAACAAAAACATCCCTGCTCATTCAAACTCCAACAGTGTTATGACACCAGGCATAATGACACTGATTTGAAAGGGACAGTTCACCCAAAAATAAGTTCTGTCATTCACATCCTTGAGTAAATTAAGTCAAACCTGCATGACTTGCAAAAATAAGAACTGCAGGAAACGCTTTACAATAAGGTTCCATTAGTTAAAGTCAGCTGATGTATTCACTAACACTAACAGCGAGTAAAACTTTTGTTAAAGGATTTGTTAACATTACCTGCAACCATTCATCTTTAGTTCATGTTAGATCATGTTAGACATTAATTAATAAATGCATTCGATTTTTTCCCATTATAGTTAAATGTTACAGTGTTACCAAACTGCACTCTTTCATTTGAAATTACACTACTGGACTGCATTATATTTCAGATGTGCACAAACAAACGTATAAAAAAAGGTGTGAGCATAACACATAGCTAACCTGGAAAAACAATAAAGCTAAAACATGTCCTTTAAACGAATGTACGACCTCATTAGCTAGTCTAGATTCGACATCGACCGCACGTCAGCAACCGAATCTGACCTCTCGTGTCAATTAGCAAGATAATCTATAGGCATCCGTCCGCACGCGCTATATAAAAACGGCCTGCCCATTAACCTGTGGTCTATAAAAGCACACGACTTAGCAATTAGCCCACATTCCCAATGCGATCCAGCAGCCTCCGTCCCCAAATTACTATAATTCCTAACAACAACGTGGCAATTTCTAAGGCAGGGAGCGCATGCCTCTCAAACTGTTCATTAAGGTTTTTGGAAAGATATAAGGACTGTGGTTTCCTGGAGAATGACCGCATCAGCTGTCATAATCATAATTATAGCATCTCTGCTATTTCTACTGTAATCATATAATTACAACATATCTGGTGTTTCAATCATATAATTACATTATTTGGCCATCCTCACAGAAAGATACCTTTTCTGAGGCCTCTATATTTTTGAAAATGAAATATCTGTGGATGTCCACAGATATTTATCTAGAAGCGAGCCACGTGTTTGGCATCGGCTCCTCTTGTTTGAGTCGCCGAGTCTGCTAGCTCTGATAGATGGTAACATGATGATGAACGGGCAGGACTTTCGTATCTATTTTCTTAAGAAAACATTTCCTATTGCACCACACAGGGCATGAGATCTAAAACATGATCTTTTTGAAACAGAAATCCCTATCTGAAAGTAAACAATAGCTCATTGGTATTATAACAGCGGTGTTGTGAAATCACGATTCTCTCACAGTACGCTCAGCTAGTTTTTCTTGTTTTTGGAAAATTATCTCTTTAATAAAGTGGGCTCTAAACTCCGTGTGAGATAAAATGTTATTTTTCTCTTTTACTGGCCTTTGAAATCTATTAACGCAGGCAGCTGCCATGTTTTATCAAAACAATGAGCTCAGGCAAAACTTTCGCTCCGTAAACATTTTCTAAAATGTACGCACATTTTGGATGTGCCTTATTCCACTCGATTTTGTCTAAAAAAAGCAGCTACCTAATGAGAGTCAAGGTCTGTTAACTGCAGACCCTCCACAGCTTCTCTCCATAAAATCCTGGTCATTATCACAAAGAACTCGCCAGTCGGTCTGTGGCCAGGAGACGTTAATGACCACAGGGTGTCATTTCTCTCTCACCAGGTGTTAGGAGCTCCAGGACTCGCGTGCTGTAGTTCCACCTGGCCGTAATTAAACATCCCACATATTTATAATGATTTTATAGAGGGCCCCACATATGCATTTACCTAGGGCTGTGTCCAACAGGGCTGGATTTATGACTCACTGTCCAACCCTTCTATTTAATGAGATACAGAAGAGATGGTTCCTATTAGAAACTGCTGAAATAAACATAGCAAATTAAAAATTAATGTCCCATGTGGAAATCATCATTTGGGTATGTACAAGAATATTGGTGCACACAGGATACACCACAAAAGTGGAACATCTGCTCATACTTCGTACTTGCGTATCCTTTTTTAAGTATTGTTATTCATAGAAATTCAGTTTGTCTCAATTCACCCTGGAAACACAAAACACCTTCATTAGATTATCCAACAACAAGCATAAAGCATATTTCAACCAACATTAGTTATAATTTAAAGGGATAGTTCACCCAAAAATGGAAATTCTGTCATTAATTACTCACCCTCATGCTGTTCCAATCCTGTAAGACACAAATTAGACTGACTGGCACGGAAAACAAAAAAACGTTTTAAAGCCATTGTTTTTTTTCTTTGCTCTTTGTGAACCACTGATGTCACATGGACTATTTTATCGATGTCCTTACTATTTTTCTGAGCTTTGAATGTGGTAATTGCAACACAATCAGTGAGCCAACATGACTCAATTTCACAAATGAAAATATACAGGGTATGAGTTCAAGAAATCCAAACTTGTCAAAAGTGACATTAAACTAGCTACTGTAACATGTGACTCAAATAAGAAAGAAATACAGAAATAATAATGTTTTATTTTTAATAAAATGGGTAAAAAGTTTGGAATAATTAAGATTTCTTTATCCTCTCCAAGGCTGCATTTATTGGATCAAAAATACAGTAAAAAGTTGTAATATTGTAAATAGTATTCAAATTCAAAATAACATATTTATTAGGGCCCGAGCACAGGTGATGTGAGGACCCTATTGGAATTGCTCAGATTCTTCTTCTTCTCCAAAATAAATTGCATTTTTGAGGGCCTAAACATGCTCGAAAACTCATGAACTTTGCACACACACCAAAAGCTGTGAAAATTTGATATGGGTTTCAGAAATGGGTGTGACAAAATGGCTTGATAGCCTCCCCTATAAAATTTCAACTAAGTTCCCCTGGAGCTATGTTTTACATACATGTACAAAATTCAGAGGACACTGTAACACACCAATACCTACAAAGAAGTCCCCCGGTACGAAGTCCGAAACCCAACAGGAAGTCTGTTATTTAGAATTTTCTCGGCAAGTTTTGTGCTGTTTTTGCTATTTTCAGGCATTGTATTTTTTTTTTTGCATTTTTCTTGAAAGGACAGTGGAGATATGACAGGAAGGAAGTGGGACAGAGAGAGTGGGACAGGGTSGGGAAAGSTCCATGAGGSGGGACTCGAACTCGGGACACCCGAAGCGCAGCTGCGCTATATGTTGGCCCACAAGGCTATCGGTGCCGACCTGCCATTGTATTTAAACAAACTCCTCCTAGAGATTTATTCACATCAACATCAGATTTGGACAGTGTAATCTAAAGACCTTTGTGAAATAAACTTACGAAGATCTTGAGTTTTTGTTGAAGAGTGTGTCCATGGCGGCCTGACAAACTTTGATGTTTCACCATGAAAAAGGATGTTGTTATAATTCAAGCATACAATGTCTGATCTTCCCTACACTTCACGTTGATAAGACTCTTGACCTGAAGACATCTACATGCCCATATTCACTTATAGCCATAGTACCACCTGGAACCAACAGGAACCAACAGGAAGTGGCATGTTTTATGCTCTAACGAACTCCTCATAGAGATTTTTAGTGATATCAGTATTATATTTGGTCAGTCTACTCTAAAGGCCTTTGCAATGTTAAATTGCGAAGATCCTGAGTTTTTGTTAAAGAGCGTGTTTATAACGGTCCCGACAATGTTAAATTTTTCGCCATGGGAATAGGAGGTGCAGTAGCTCAGCCATACAATGTCCGATCTGCCCCAAACTTCACGTTCGATAATAGTCCTGGCCTGAACACATCTGTTATAATCATAGCGTCACCTGCTGGCAACAGGAAATGACTTGTTTTACACTAACTTAAACATGCAATGTCCAATCTGCACCAAATTTAACATGTTTGGTAAAAGTCCTGGCCTGAAGACACCTAAAGGCCAATATTCAGTTATAGTCATAGCGCCACCACCTGGTAGCAGGAAGTTTTGCACATATAAATGACTTATTTCTTTTATATTCACCATTCTAAATTGCTCACCGTTCGCTGTTTTCCAAAAGCCACCAGGTGGTGGCCCGGTTGAACTATCCCTTCAAACACTAAATGTTTTTCCAAGAATTTCTAGCAAACATAACTATATTCTGATTCTGTTGGCATTATATATAGTTACTCATACCTCCAGATGTACTTACCAGCATGACGGTAGGGTGTTTTTCGGTGATGTAATCGAATATGATGGATAAGTGAGATAATGAGGATTAATTAGACATGCTGTTCTTGTCTTGGACAAGACATCTTAAGAAGAAACTCTACAAGGCCTCTTCTTGGAATGATGTTTCTGAGGCTCATGCTGCAAACACTGCTACCTACAAGAGGGCACATTGTTCTTTCCAAAAACACTAAATGAGAGTAGATAACAATCAAACTCACAAGGTCTGGAGGAGAAATGAGTTTCGGCTACACATATTTCTTTCTGCTAGTACTTGTGCAATGTGACAACTGAATCGGCCGCGTGGTGCAGAGATGAAAGTTGTTATTCATTCATACACGTACGTAATTGCATGGGGTGACTTATTCACATATAGAGAACAAACAAAAAAAAAAAGCTTTCCCAGACGAGTTGAAGTGGTTATGGACAACCAACTGCTTATACTCAACAAGCACGTACAGGTATTTGCACATTTTGTCCATACAGCCAACATGAATCTAAGCAGTTAAAGCTCCCTTCTTGTAAAGACAGCAGGTTCATAGCTTGAACTTTATTAAAACACTATTAAAAGAGAGACTTTAACCTCAGAATAGTGCAGATCACTATGGGCGGCAGCTAATCTTATAACAAACAGCTCAGGGGAGAGTGGAAAATGCCCTGTCGCAATATCACCGTGGATGAGAACGGCCCCCCTCCCCATCAGCCTCTTTAAAAGGCCTCCATTGTACGGGAGCCATCGCCATGGCTACTGTCGGCCAACTGTAAGCCTTTCAGAATTATTAGCATTCTTCCTGACTCTCGGCACTGTAGCAGAGCCCCTCGCTATTCCAGAAAACCAGCCAGATAAAACGCACACGTCTCAGAATTACTAACAGAACTTTCCATCTCGCTCCCCTCAAAATTAATTAAATTTGAATTAGAAAAGGTTGAAGTGGAGAAGGTGAAACCTCATACTAACTAAACACACAGGGTTTGCATAAGGTGTATGGAGATTGCGGCGTTGCCTTTGCACAGAAGCGATTGAAGAAACGTTTAACGTTTAATAAGAATCAGAAACGCTCTTATACCATTTTCAGCGAATGTGTAAAACGTCCTGTTCATTAGCTGCTATAGAGTGTTTTCACGACGCATCATCAATCGGCCATATTGGCAGCACTGAACATAAACAATGCCACTGAACCAAACGAAACTTGCATATTTTGCTGATTATTGCTGCTGAAAATTGTACATTTTTGTCATGTTTTGTGCTGTGCTAATCGGAACAGGAAAAACATTTAAACAAATCAAGAAGAAGAGTGCAAAAACTGTCTGAGGAACAAAAGGGGTTTGTGGTTGGTCAAACTGAACCAGGATTTCCAGGGCAAGAATCTTGACGACATTTGCGTTTGTTCTTATCATTTCCAGTCAGGTAGGTAAAATATTAGACTAATATCTTAATTAATACTGCTTGTACATATCTTTACCACCTATTTACTATCCACTTTGTCAAAATATTGTGCCCTTTCCTAGTTACTAAGTCCTTCTCTATATTATTTAGCAGCGTCCACATGTTTTTTTCCGTGTTTACGCATTCGGGTAACGGACCAAAACGTGAGTAAGTGCAAACCCTCAAGGGAAATAACGAGAACCAAAGTGCAGCAAACAGTAAAACTGTTTACACTACAAACTAGTGTGTTCATAATTAAGACAATACTTTAAATAATATAGTGAGACACGTAAGTGTGCAATATAAAGCAGCAAAACTAGTGTTTTGTACAGTTGGATGGGAATGATACCGAAGCAAGACACATTTACAAATGGCCACGTCTGGTCTTATGGGAACAATAAGGTGGATAGCTGAACCTGGCATTGTAATTAATAACGTTTCCGCTTTCTTAATTAAAGCAGCTGTATCTAAGGTTTATTAATTTACCTTGAAATGGAGTTTCAAAATAATTCTAATGGTACACTTACTTTAGATCATGCGAATGGCTTCTGCTTCCTCACAAACGTCTGCTCTGTTAGCATGTGAAGATGGGTGAGTGGTACGAAGTCCTGCAAAAAGGGCGAACTGCTGTACAACAGCAACAAATTCATGTGTACAGATGTGGACTGTAATTACCACGATTTACAACAGTGAATTCTACTCACTCGACTGTAGGGGGCTCCAAAGTCGCAAAAATACTCATAGCCTGAAGCTGTATTGCATGAAGTGCTGTATAAATAAACTTGACTGGAGTGCCAATTGCAGATCCGGTTCAAACTTATTCACATGATCCTTAAGATGTTTTTTTTTTTTTTTTTAACAGCTGTCATTGTTTGTGTTCAGTGTGTTACTGAGAGAAAAACAGATACAGTATTTACAGTTGAGGTAAAAGTTTACATAAACCTTGCAGAATCTACAAAATGCTAATTATTTGACCAAAATAAGAGGAATCATACAAAATGCATGCAATTTTTTATTTAGTACTGACCTGGATAAGATATTTCACATAAAATATGTTCACAAAAGAGAAAATAATAGTTGAATTTATAAGAATGACCCTGTTCAAAAGTTTACATATACTTGATTCTTAATACTACGTTGTTACCTCAATGATCCACAATTGTGTTTGTTTGTTTAGTGATAGTAGTTTATGATTTATGTTTGTCCTGAACAGCTAAACTGCCCGCTGTTCTTCAGAAAAATCCTCCAGGTCCCACAGATTCTTCAGTCTTCTACATGTTCTTAAAGGAGAAGTTCACTTCCAAAACAGAGACTGACATATAATGTACTCACTCCCTTGTCATCCAAGATGTTCATGTCTTTCTTTCCTCTTTCGTAAAGAAATTATGTTTTTCGAGGAAAACATTTCAGGATTTTTCTCCATATAATGGACAGATATGGTGCCTCAATTTTAAACTTCCAAAATGCAGTTTTAAATGTGGCTTCAAAAGATCCCAAATGCGGTCGAGAATGAAGGGTCTTACCTAGCACAGCGATTGGTTATTTTCATAAAAATAATACAATTTATATACTTTTAATGCCAAACCCTCAATTTGTCTTACTCTGCCTGGACTGTTTTTTTTTTTTTTTCAAATTCATGACAGTTAGGGTATGTCGAAAAATTCCCACCTCATGTTCTCCCTCAACTTCAAAATCATCCTATATCGCTGTTTAACCTTTTTTGTTAAGGGTGTTTGATCTTCTTTGCATGTTCACTTTGCAAAGACTGGGTCTGTACTTCTGCAGTGATGTAGGATGATTTTGAAATCATTTTTGAAGTTCAGGGAGAAAATATGGTCAGAGTTTTTCGACATAGACTCTTAAAAATAAAGGAGCTTCACGATGCCATAGAAGATCCTTTTTTGTCTCAATGGTTCCATAAAGTTTACCTTTACCAGTCAGAATAAACAGAGTTCAGGAAGAGAAAGGCAAGACGAGCATTTGAGATTAAAAAGTATTTAAATTGTATTTTTTTAATGAAAATACCCGATCGTTTTCCTAGATAAGACCCTTCTTCCTCGGCTGGGCTCGTTTAC
>JAHKKF010537623.1:7238-36910 GCA_019740295.1 Labeo calbasu
GTGTTGGCTTCAAGAGGGAAACCGGGAGGTTGCCGCTTGATTTACACTAGTGCGTTTTTGTTTTAAACCGCACAACTCCGGCGTTTTCGACCCTTGAAAACAGAGACTTTTGAAAACGCTGCAGACCCCGTTTTAGCTTGAAAACTCCGGGGTTGCGTTTCAGTGTAAACGGACCAAAACGGAGACTTTTGAAAACGATGGCGTGGCTGCACACATTCTCTCTGCGTAACCTTGACGACCATGTAAACAATAGCTCATGCTCATTGTTGTGCCCATAGATATGTATAGGTAGATGCATTATTTGACCGCTCCAAGCACGTAGATGCGTCTGCCATCTAAATAATAGGGAATCTACCTATACATATCTATGGTTGTACCTGCATGTGACATGCGTTTTTGGTTGTGTAATGTAGACGGAGATCGGTTCTGAAACGCAGTGAAAACGCTAGTGTAGACGAGGGTCGTTTTCATTTTTAAACGCCGTTTTAAAACGAAAATGCATTAGTGTAAGCGGGGCCTTAGATGTGACGTTGACATTTCCTCTAAAGCATCATCTTAGTTTCATTTACAATGTGTCAATTTGTTATTTCTAAGCAATCTTGTGGTTACTCTAGAGTCTTTAGGGGTTTTCAAATCATTTTCCTCCTCTCAAATATGACCAAGCTTACACACATCAAAACATGTTATTATTGCAGATTGAATAACTGCAGGGCACTGAAACAAACATGAGTATAGCAATTATGTGGGTATGCCACATGACATCCAAGCTTATTAAGCTACACAGTTGAAGCTGAAGACTGCAAGATAATGCATTAGATGCTAAAATCCTCCAAGAAAGGCCACAGATGGGCAGGACAGGTAGATGTTTTTTAATTAAATCTAAGAAAAAAGGTACAGAATAAGAAGACAGAGGTTTTCATGGGAGTTCAGAAACCAAATTAGTTTTTATGTTTTTCACTTCCCGAATATCAAATAATGAGAATGCTTTATCTATGTATTTAATCTAGGGCTGTCAAACGATTAATCGTGATTAATCGCATACAAAATAAAAGTTTGAGTTTGTCAAATGTGTGTGTGTACTGTGTGTAATTATTATGTATATATAAATACACAAATTAATGTATATATTTAGGAGAAATATGTTATTTATGTGCAAAATATTTTTATAAAAAATTATAATAAATACATATACTTGTAAATGTTTCTTAAATATATACATGAATGTGTTTGTATTTATATATACATAATAATTACACACAGTACACATTAGGCAAAGTTTTATTTTGTATGTGATTAATCATGATTAATCGCTTGACAGCCCTAATTTAATCATTTTTCATACTGTCTCATGTACTTAATGAGTATTTTTTGCTATCAAGCTTTATCTTCTGGTAATTCATCTTGATATTGAGCAATAAAAATACCATTATAGTTCATTACCATTCATGATTCTGGATTAGCCAGAACTTCCCACAGATTTAACCACACTCTCAGACATGCTTAGTGAACCAAGGAGGACTATGGTATCTCAAATTGGTGCCAAGAAATGAACAACTACCAGGAGAATATGTGATAATGAGCATCATAACTTAAAAACGTTGGTCGTTTCAATTGAAGAACAACTCATAAAAGAGATAAACTCATTCAGAACTCACCCGTGTGTCTTTAGTCTGGTCCTTTGGCGTTTTATATTTTGCACTGACTTCATAAGCAGTCTTTTGTGTCCTCTGCTTGTGCAACACTGGGGCCCAAAAGGCCAGTCATATTTGGCTATGAACCCAGGGCTTGATTAGCTCCAATCCCCTTCCAATTAGCTTCAGAAAAGTCTTTTCACATACTCATGACTGTGCTTGGCGTCAGCGGCATGCTATCTCCGCTCTCATGTGTAGTCCCGCCAAAAACGTGCTAGCGTCGATGCAAGACAAATGGGCCATTAAAACAGGGCTTGTTGAAGAAATCTCACTGTATGGCCGACAGTTTACTCAGGCACCAATTAGAGCCGTTCAGAGCAAAAAGGCAACATGTTGTTTGTAATGAAAATGCATCTTTAATTGGTCCCTCTTTATTCAGTACAGAGGTAGGTGTGTGTGTGAGTTGCGTCAAATGGTTCGACTGCTTTTAGTTACACTAAACCAGTTCCAGATTTCTCAGACGACAGAATGTTAATGGTTTGCTTGTGTCACATGATCAGCCTTCCTCTCTGCAAAGTCCATTTGGGGCTCCCGATACATTGTATTAAAAACTCTGCACACTTGCGACTCAGCACTTCAAAAACCATTACGCCACTCATCTACACATTCAGTGCACACCATCTATTGGCTTTAACACAGAGCGAATTCTTACCAGCACTTGGAGACACTGTAATTCAAAACAAAACGATCTGGATAAAAGATTCAGTTTCTTTCATCGTTTAATGTTTTGGCATGTGATAAAAGGTCTTGGACGTCAGTTCTACGGGTGTACAATTCATATGAGACATAAAGGAAAATGAATTAAGAGCAGATGGAAAAGCGCACAGGCCCAAATCACAATTCATAAACATCTGGATTAAGAATTAAGCTTGGGAAATGTTCTCTGGTGGTGCGGCAGGGTAAACCGAAATCATATCAGTGGCAGCATTTAGAAGTGCAATTAACTCTCGAAGGAGAGGAGCTATGCAGTTGCATTATGCATTTAGAACAAGAGGTACATTCAAGAACTATTGTGTTTTTGTTATTTTATATCTTTCTGCTTAAAGGGGAAATTCACTTCCAGAACAAAAATTTACAAATAATGTACTCACCCCCTTGTCACCCAAGATTTTCATGTCTTTCTTTCTTCAGTCTTAAAGAAATTATGTTTTTTGAGGAAAACATTTGAGGATTTTTCTCCATATAGTGGACTTCTATGGTGGCCACGAGTTTGAACTTCCAAAATGCAGTTTAAATGCAGCTTCAAAGTAGCAAAATGATCTGTTATCATTCAGAAAATAATTAGAATTTACATACTTTGTAACTTCAAATGTTTGTCTTGTCTAGCTCTGCATGAACTCTGTGTGTTCCGGTTGAATTCCCATCTTATTTTCTTCTCCAACTTTAAAACTGTCCAACATCGCTGTTTTAACTTTTTTTTGTAAAGGGCGTTTGATCTACTTTGCACATTCACTTTGTAAACACTGGGTCGGTACTTCTGCAGCAATGTAGGACGATTTTGAAGTTGGGGGAGAAAATGAAATTGGAGTTTTTCGACCTACCCTAACTGTATTGAACCTGAATACACAGATTTTATGCAGAGCTAGTTAGAAAATAACCGATCGATTTATTAGATAAGACCCTTATTCCTCGGCTGGGATTGTTTAGGGCCCTTTGAAGCTGCATTTAAACTGCTTTTTGGATGTTCAAACTCGGGGGCACCATAGACGTCCATTATATGTAGAGAAATCCTGAAATGTTTTCCTCAAACATAATTTCTTTACAACTGAAGAAAGAAAGACATGAACATCTTGGATGACAAGGGGGTGAGTAAATTATCTGTACATTTTTGTTCTGGAAGTGAACTTCTTTAAAATATATTTTTAAAGATAAAGAGGTTCCAGTCACACTGATGAGGCAGCACACTCAAGATCTAAGAAACATATTGTTCGTGGCTCATTCTGAGTTGGACAACACAAATTCAGTGAGTTGAATACTGGCGATTCACTCCAACCAGATCATCAAATCATTTGAATTAACTCTGTCTTATGATAAAATGTAACTATTTCATGAGGTTGTGATTTCATATGAATTAGTCTTTAGTACAAAAACATACAATTTTAGAAAAATAAAATGCAAGTGTGAAGTTACACCCCAACCCCATCCCTAAAATGAACTGTCACTGGGTGTATGCAGATCATACTAAAATGTATAAATGACATTGTACAAGTTTATATGAATTAGCCATCAGTTTTCCAAAACATAAAACTTACAAATTGCCATGGGTGAGTGTTTTGGATGAATCCAGTGTCTGTTGAGTGGCGCTATAACACTTATGCTCCATGACGTGTTAAAATAACATCATCTGCACTACACCTAGACCCACCCGATACTATGAACAAAAGCAAATGTGAAGTAAAAACGCAATCGTAAACATGCAGTTTTAGCTTGTTTTTCGATCTCTCATCTTTCAGCTCTTTCATCATGAGTCATCATTTTCACAGGATTCGTACCCAAGGATTCCGCATTCTACGTCCAATTCTGTGCTGGCTGACCTACCGAGCAAGCTTGTTATGTAAAAGTGATACATATGAATCTGTAATCATAACTGTGTATGAAAACAATTACAAGTGCTCCCTGTTTTACCACCTCTAGTGGACATTTCTGTTGGAAACTGCAGTATGTACTTATTGGTACGTATTTCGCATCTTGCGAAATGTTCCCACAGGTTGGTTGAATCACAAAAGAATCATTCAATACAATTTCTGAACCATCTTCTAAAAGAATTGCCTTAAAAATAAGTCGCTCACGAATCTGACATCGATTTCAGGTCTTGAAGCAGTCGTAATAAACAGTTTCCCTTAATAAACTACTCTGTAAAAAAAAAGCAGCAATTGAATTTTATCTATATGTTCTTACCTTGTCAACTGCATTTGAGCTATATGATGCATTGATATGCCTACAACACATTTCCCTGTTTCTTAGTTCACTGATGACATATGAATATGGCAAGCTGACCTCAGCCATGCACATGTATGAGCTAATGAATAATTCACAGTCATGCAGATTTCAGCCACATGAAAGTCTGCTAAGAATAGAACAACTGTTTCTCATTCTTTCTCTCTTTCTCTCTGCCAGACAGGCAATTGTGAAGTTCAATGAAATCACACCTGATATCACAGAATATCGCTCCAAAAATCTGTCCCTCGATAAAGAACAAAGTACATGAGTGATGTAGAAAACCACTAAAACCTTTGTTCTGATGTTGGTTATGTATAATCAGCAAAGATTAATGATTAAAAAAAACACTTCACACACATTAAAGCATATGCAGCACATAACAACTCGCGTATGACTCCACATGCGCGGTGCAGTTTCGCAGCCAGCAGTTTCCAACTGTGAGAAGAAACGCGTCATGAATTTTTTGACGACCGAAATTCAATCCGTCGTATGCCAGAGCGAACAAACGAATGCAGAAAAAAAAACCTTGACGTACAGTGTTGCATATATATTTATACATGCAATAAATGGGATCATTTAACTCCCATTCCTGTGCAGCCATTACCAGATTAACTTTACAGACAGCTTCAGGCGGCCTCGCTCTCCCAGCATCCCGCACTCTCCCTCTGTTGTGGGCTGCCGGCAGTTAGAGGCGACGTGCACATGTTGGTGTTTATTTCCATTCTGTCATGTGTATGAATCTGATTACAGGTCACTAAGTCAATATTTAGCTTTTGCGGACGGATTGCAGGCGGTCAGTATATTTTGCTTCTCGCCACTTCTCCCAGCATCTGCTGCCAGAAGCCTGTGTGTAAAAATCAAAAGTGCACCACTGTGACAAATATAAAGACAAACAAACAAGATCAGAGAGGCTGTGTAAAACAGTGTGGCATTGTTTCTGTTGGGTGTATTACAATGCCATGCATAGATATTAGATCTTGTAGGCTTTGCTTTTATAAAGTGATGACAGTACCAAAGTAGACATCTGTTCAAATAGCACTGGTCTATACTGGTCTATTTTTTTATAGATATGTTTTTTAAGACAACTACCTACCTCTTTCCCCAATGATACTCTTCCCTCACAATTTTTATTAGCTTTTTTCTATACTGTTTGCCCAGACATTTTAAGTATTATTAAAAGCTCCCTTGTGACTGGGACTGTCACTGCTTGCTTTAAATTTGCTACTGTGATCCTATCCTTATGAAACCCACCTGATTCAGCCATGCACTCGAATTATGGACTCATTTTTTTACACAACTGCAGAATTATTTGAATACAAATTTTATCTCTGGCATTTTTCAACCTGGTTTTAAAGCCTTAGACAGCACAAAGTCTGCCCTCTTAAAAGTGTTTAATGATATTTTTATGACTACTGATGCTGCCAGCACTATGGCTTTAGTGCTTTTAGATTGACTTTCATGGGATTCTCTTATCTTGTCTGGAATGTTGTATTGGAATTAGAGGCACTGTAGTTAAATTGTTCTGGTCTTACCTGTTGAACAGGAGATTTTCCGTAAGCAACTTACCTCATTTGTGGTGTCCCCCAGGGCTCAGTTCTAGGACCGTTACTATTTACATATGCTACCTATTGGGTCAATATTTGGAAGATTTAGTGTGCCACATACCACTGCTATGCTGACGACATCCAAATTTAAATACCAATAAAATGAAGTGATAACTCTGCTATTAAGACATTAGTAGCCTGTCTTCATGAACTGAACATATGATTAAACTTACAGTATAGCGTTATGCACATAAATGATGATAAAACATCTTGTTTGGGCTGAATGAGAACACAGATTTGAATATTCTTAATCTACACCTTACTTCATACATCACGGATTTAGGATTTTAACTTGATAGTGGTCTTAAGCTAGGCATGCAAATTAAGCCAAAGTTAAACCCTTTTTAAATAGGAAAAGTTTTTTGTTATTCAGGCTATCACGGCTTGATTATAGCAATAATATGTATGGGTTGTTGATATACAGCTTTTACATTTTTTACTGCTATTTGTCAACTACCCATATATTTGTGAAATATTACAGTTGTTTTAAACAACATAAGTACATAATGAGAGCATTTTCACATCAGAATATATCATATACTGTAATGTGGACAGTAAGGAAAAATAATATTATTGTATCAATGTTCGCAGCATCAATGACATATTGCATTTTTGTACAGTCTGTGACTTCAAATGCTCAAAGTCATTCAATGAAAATATGAAACTACAACACAAAAAGCGTAACATATGTTTATTATTATGTTGTATAAAGACTCCTAAATAGGTGTAACACCGATTGGTTGGCAACTCAAAGAAATGTTGAAATAAGCCTGAGGTGCACACATCTTGGATGCACGCACTAAGGGCTGTTTCTGTATAACACATCATGGTTAAACTCTGCGCCGGTTTACATTCTGGCCCTTAGGCTGAGAGGATTTAAGATTTATTAAAAATAGAGAGAGTATTTTTCTTTCAGTCATGACTCTATTTCAGGGGTTGCACTGTGCAAGCAGACCACACACGCTCTGACCCATACACATGAATACACACATATGTGAACGCTGCGGCAAAAACACACACATGCTCACAAATCAGAATGAAAAGGATTTGTTTTCTTTTCTTATATTTTTTCAGTCTCTTTTCCCAGAGTTTTCATTTGATTCCGTTTAACTCCAGTAATGGCAGGTTAGAAAGTGAACTAGTAAAACATTGGGAAACTCTTGAGCCTCTGGCAAACCTTATAACTTTGTTAATACTTTGGGTGAATTAATAGAAAGAACACAATGTGAAATGGATTTAAACTCTCAATTGTGAGTTTGAATTCAAAGCTTTAGCTCTTAAAACAAAAATTAAAAAAATCCTTAATGTGTTCGAATGATTTGTGAAAACTGGTCATACACAAAACGGAAATCAGTGTGACAGCATGACAAAATGTTACAGTAAGAAGCCAAATAACGCAAAGGGCTTTCGGGTATTATTTCACAAAGTTTAACATAAATGTAAATGTATTTATATGTATTTATGTTTTCTATTAATGCACCAGTTATCCCTTCACCCCCAAAACACCCTAAAAGGTTCCTCAAACTTTCAACGTCTGCCTTCGCTTGCAGTGTAATAGGTGAACAACACGCAGGAAATAAGTTCAGCCCCCACCGCCAACTCAATTTCACTTAAACTCACACACACATCTGGAATTCATTGTGAAGCAGGAAAAAAATGGGGAAAATGAGAGTGAGGAGAGACTGTAGATTGTAGTTCGAGTTTGGTCCCCTGCCTTACATTTCCTCTGATGCTGAGATACAGTTGTGTGCCGAAAATCTCCTGGCGGTTTGTTTGCCTTTTGACATTTTTGGAATAATGGAGGCATTTTGGGAGGGAAACAAATAAGACATTCACACACAACCCTGCTTAAAAATCTGAGTTAGTGCCCAGACTGGGCTATTTTTCATAAACGGTGCACTGATTGTTTTAAATCGAAAAGCGGTAACGGAGGCTTGTGCAGCCAGAAGCAAACAGTTTCATTACGGTAATTCAACAGAAGGGCGTACAGTATGTTGATGTAGCCTCTCTCATCTATGGTGTAGACCACCAAAAACGAGACATGGATTACTGTGAGATAGTATAATGCACTTCCTCTGGGTCTCCTGTCAGACCTTTGTAATTTAGGTACAATGTGTGTGGTAGATTTGCTGTAGTGTGTCTTTGTGAGAATTAAACAGAGAGAAAGACGCATTAGGATGTTTTTCAAATGACTAGTTTCGTTAGGGTTTATATCCAGCTTTCCCAGCTGTTAATATCTCTAACCGGAAGACTGGACTCTATATTGTCTCGCTGATGTATAGGGTCGGGGTTAATAATACCACGGTAATAGTTCAGGAAAACTGGTATTAAGTTAAACAGACCAAAGGGAAAAGCATAATTGTTTGGATCTCCATTCATAATCAACAGGCCATTATGATAGAGGCTGCAAGTCTCTCTGCGATTAAGTGTACTTGGGATCAAAGCAACTTGCTATTCAGATAAGGCTGAATGAGAGCAATTTGATTGGTGCCTGATTTGGGGAGCAAACAGATTTTCTCAGTGGATAATTGGGTATGATGTCACATTCCCGCCATTTTGACCACTCCCTTCTTGACCTTTTACTAGCTGTTTTATTTGAAAAAATTTCATGAGGAACTAACAAAAACATGCCGTTTTGGCAGACGAATACGCTAACATCCCTGAAGCAGAAATAGGTCCTCCTTTTTCTTACCAGTGGAATTGGAAACACAAGAAAAACCTTTACTTTGTTTTCTGAAGTTTAATTTCCGTACTTTGCTTTAAGTGTTCCCAGCTGCTTTCCCCCCTTTACGTAACACTTTTCTCGGCAGGGTTCTGTCTTAACAAGAGTGCCGCACAGTCCCTGGGTCCCAACATTTATTTTGCACACCACTTCAAGTCAGCATGCAAACACTGGTGACTAAGCTCAGATTTAATACCCACAGAGTTGAGACGCAGGGTGAATCTGGTCCTCATTGTTGACTGAAATATCAGATTATGTCTCTGCATAAACTTCAGCTCCGATTTTTACTGAAATTAAAACCTGACTGCGGTACAACAACTGAGAGTTTTGCAATAAATAAATATTTTTCTTAAAAGCTAAAGTGTTTCATTCCTAAGCTACTAGTGGCAGCAAATAAAATTCCAAAAATGATGACTGCTTTCAAACAGGTTTCAAAATATTAGACACCAGTAGCCCCGCCTTAAACTCACGCCATTGGTTGAGCCAGTGTTGCTGTTGTCAGGCAGAATGGAATACTCAAACAAATGGAGCGATGTGCTTTATAATGCCTCAAAATAATTGATTTAGTTACGTATGTTAATAATTAAATAGATATCTCCTTCTGTAGCACAGCTGAGAGATTCAGTCAGTTTGTAGGTTTACAGCAGTACAGCTCTGAAGATCATCAACTCGGCAGCTGATAAGCGTCACCACAAACTCTTTTTGCACTTGTTCTGTGAATGTGCAACAGTTTTTGGCTGAGATTTTTTTCTAAATAAACCATTGAAATCTGCAGCTGCTTTGCAAGAGTCTCCACTATTTATATGTAAACTTCTGGCTTTATTAAAAATAGTAAACAAGTGGTTTTAATGTGTGACACTGGCCGTTGGCCAATGTAAATGCTTTTGTTATGATAACAGGCCAATTTCCTGTAGTTAAGATTTTTGTTTAACTTCAAGCCTATTCTCAGCCACTGCCTGGCAAAGGCCTGGAGCTCTAGTTTTGTCAGACTCTTAACCTTTGCTGTAAGGAGCACAGCAGATGTGGCGTCTTTAAGCAAATTATTAGCTGTTCTAGTACATGTAGCTTTCCATCTAAGTATTTCCATCCTATTTTTGGCAAAGGGAAGAAGACGACATTCCACTGTGGTAAGATCATTTTTTCCCTGACACAGTGACAACTTGTGGTGCTTAATCATGTATCTTCATGGAATTCTTGTACTGAGGCAATTAATACAGCTTCGCTCCATCTCGGCCTTCTGTGGCCTTTGCTACTTTCAACAGCCCAAATTAGAATGGAAATATTCTGTAAGGCGTATTATGCCTAGAATATTTAAGAAGGTTTATGGATTCCCAATAAAGAATAAAGGCAGACTTGTTTTAAGTCACTTATGTTGGACTATAAATATATGTTAGAGCCATAAACTCATAAAGCAATGACAAGACCAAAGCACTTGGCCATTTAAAATTTTGTTGATATTAACCCCAGTAGTTTTTACTAGAAAATATCTGCTTATAAAGAAACTGTAGTTTGCTTGAAGTCAACATGAAATCAAAACTGACCTATTTAGTTTTCTAATGCACGTTCCTAGTCGTAATTTGAATGATTCGTTGTTGCATGTTATTCTAAACTAAAGGGATAGTTGACCCAAAAACAAATATTCTGTCATTAATTACTCACTCTCGTGTCATTCCAAACCTGTAAGACCTTCATTCATCTTCAGAACACATATTAAGATATTTTTGATGAAATCAAAAGTTTATAGCACCTCAATACCGTAGTAAGAAATATGCAGTTGAAGTCAAAAGTTTACATACACCTTGCAGAATCTGCAAAATGTTACTTATTTTATCATAATTAAAGGGATCATACAAAATGCATGTTATTTTTATATTTAGTACTGATCTGAATAAGATATTCAACATAAAAGACATGTACATATAGTCCACAATAGAAAATAGTAGTTAAATTTATAAAAAATTGCCTGTTAAAAACTTTACATACATTTTATTCTAAATACTGTCGTTACGTGAATCATCTACAGTTTGTTTAGTGATAGTTGTTTATGAGTCCTTTGTTTGTCCTGAACAGTTAAACTGCCCACTGTGCATTTTTGTGTATTTGAACCCTTTCCAACAATGACTGTATGATTTTGAGATCCATATTTTCACACTGAGGGCAACTGAGGGACTCATGTGCAACTATTACAGATGGTTCAAAAGCTCACTGATGCTTCAGTAGGTAAAACAATGCATTAAGAGCCAGGGGTGTAAACTTTTAACGGAAAGAGGATGTGTACATTTTTCTTATTTTGCCTAAATATCATATTTAGATCATATCAAAGATGGAGAGTTCAAATACACACACAAAAAAAACTGAAAAACCAAAGAATTTATGGGACCTGAAGGATTTTTCTGAAGAACAGCAAGGACAAACAAGGAACTCACGACCAGCCATAAAAAAACAAAAAAACAAAAAAAAAAACCTAGTTGTGGATCATTCAGGTAACAACCACAGTATTAAGAATCAAGTGTATGTAAACTTTTGAACAGGGTCATTTTTATAAATTCAGCTATTATTTTCTCTTGTGCACAGTATGTAAATGTCTTTTATGTGCAATATCTTATTCAGGTCATTACTAAAAATAATACGTGCATTTTGTATGATCCCTCTTATTTTGTTAAAATAATTAACATTTTGCAGATTCTGCAAGGTGTATGCAAACTTTTGACTTCAACTGTAACCATATGGTTTATAGGTATTTGTATGAAAAACAGTAGTCTTAACACTCACTTTAGCCAGTCAAACATGATGAGTGCATTAAATCAAGTCTCTTTATGCATTTTTTATTTTTACTTGGCAATAGATCATAGTTAAGAAGTAAAATGGGTTGAAAACAAAGATTTACATTGACACTCACTTTTCATCAACGAATCATGATATATGGATAAAATCCCTTCCCACATATTACCTTGGTTTCAGTTGGAAATACGTCATGAAATGGGTTGCACATTAAGATTTACTTTGACTTTAAACACTAGTTATTAGGATATGGCTATTCTGGATTTGGTATATTTTGTTTAGACACCATGCTTGAGTTTTCACCCTATAAAGTCTTCCATAATGTCTTCTTCATTACCCCATTTCCTCTTGTCTGTCAGCCCTCAGGACTCTGAGGGCATCTAGAATGACACAGAGCTGAGGGTGCCAGCATACTGGAGCTGATTATTCCACATCCACGTCCTTCACGTTTGCCAACAAGATCGCATTACCGTCACAAGCGGCCGCCACTCCATCCTGTCCTTGTAATCTCAGCCGGCGGATTAGATTTCATAATCTCTCTGCACTCTCAGAAGGAGTTATGCTGCACATGTGGTTGCATCAGGCTGGCATAATGCGTTGTGCAGCTAACATGGGGCTCATGATTTTTGTGCAGGAATGAAGGGGGCAGGGAATTCACACGTGTATCATGTTATCATCATCATCATTACCTTGAGGTCCTGTAGGGAGATGTTATCATTTCCAGATCCTGTGAGTCCTGCCCAGATCTGAATCATGCATCATAGCGTCTGCTGAGGGATTAGACACTGATGCTGAAGATGTAAAGTGATAACTTTGGCATGAGACAAACGCTTTAGAGTTTTAAAGGTGAAGTGTGTTATTTCCGCACCAATAGTGGTGAGAAATGGAACTGTAATATGTAAGACATATCATAATGACTCCATGAGTTTGAGGCGGGATCTCTTTGTCCGACCAATGAAAGACATGGGTGTTTCAAACTTGTTTTAAAGGGCACATATTATGCAAAATCCACTTTTACATGGTGTTTGAACATAAATATGTGTTGACAGTGTGTGAACACAACCACCCTACAATGACAAAAATCCAAAAATCCAAAACTCCACCCACTTCTTATTTTTAATTCCTATTGAACCAAACCAGTCTCATTAGGCATGCGGTTTTGATTCTCAAATCAGTGTGACATCACATTGTTTAGGCCCCGCCCACAGCCACTGACTGACAGTCTTGCATTGCCATAGTTTCTGCCTTCAGCAGAAATTTTAAAGGTAATGCACCTCAAAATCTACCTAAATACATTTATGTCTGTGCAAGTTTTGGGCTGAAACTTCATGTACAAATTCTGAAAAAAACAATTAAGAAAACAAATAAGCAGTTTTGTTTGTTGCAAAGACATTATGCAGTTAAAGGCACAATATGTAACGCTAAAAAGTGCATATTGAAATAGACAAAGATCTAAAGGAGTAGTTCGATGACGCCATGATTGAGTGTGGAATCAATGGAGTTGTTGTCTTCATCCCCAAAGCCGATGCTATCCGACGGGACTCGGCAAGAAATCATGTCCATGGATGAGCTGATTAAAGTATTAAAGACTTATTAAGGTCATTGTAGTATGAAGCAGGGTGGGGCTGAAAGCCGTGGAACTGTAATGAGGCCACTGAAGCAATTGCTAATGAGAGATGAGCGCAACACACATCTTAAAAGCAGCAGAGCTTTTATTATGCCACAGTCGACCCCTTCTGCTCCTTCCAGTCATGCATATGTGGGGTAAAACAGCCCTGTTTTATCATACTAGATACATTTGAGTGTTTTGAAAGTTCTGTTATAATGCTACTCTGTGCATTCGTCACCTGTCTAATGCAACACATAACAAAGTGAAGCGTCTTTAGTGGTTCCATGTTTTCTACAAAATAAGTTGAAGGTGTTTGACATTAACAATTTAAAACAATTTACAGATAATGTACTCACCCCCTTGTCATCCAAGATGTTCATGTCTTTCTTCAGTCGTAAAGACGCGTTTTTTTTTTAGGAAAACATTTCAGGATTTTTCTCCATATAATGGACTGATATGGTGCCCCGAGTTTGAACTTCCAAAATGCAGTTTAAATGCGGCTTCAATTGATCCCAAATGTGCATGTAAAGAAGGGTCTTATCTAGTGAAACGATCAGTTATTTTCATTAAAAAAATACAATTTAAATACTTTTTAATCTCAAACGCTCATCTTGTCTTTCTCTCCCTGAACTCTGTGTATTCTGGCTCAAGACAGTTAGGGTACGTCGAAAAACTCTGATTGTATTTTCTCCCTCAACTTCAAAAATAATTTCAAAATCATCCTACATCGCTGCAGAAGTATCCAAAACAGTGTTTGCAAAGTGAATATGCAAAAAAGATCAAACACCCTTAACAAAAAAGGTAAAACAGTGACAACTTAGATATTTGAGTTCATTCAACTTAAAATTTTAAGGCAGCTGGGTAACAAGCCCAGCTTTTAAGTTTAACAAACCAAATTATTTGTTTAGTCAACTCAAATATCTAAGTTTATCTAAGTTTTCACTTAGTACAACTTAACATTTCAAGTTGACTAAACTTATTTGAGTTCACTGAACTTAAAATTTTAAATCTGGAGGGTAACAAATTATTTTAAGTTGACTCAACAATTAGTTTTTTTTTTTTTTTTTTACAGTGTATATCTACAGTCAAAGTTTATACACAGAGGCTGCATTTATTTGATCAGAAATACAGTAAGCCAACAATATTGCTAAATGTTACTTAAAATAACAATTTTAATATATATATTTTTAAGTAATTTATTCCTGTGATGGCAAAGATTTTCAGCAGCCGTTATTCCAGTCTTTAGTGTTTCATGATTCTTTGATGAATAAAAAAAGTTCAAAAGAGCATGATTTATTAAAAACAAAATACCTTTAGTAACATTATAAATGTTTTTACTGTCATCTTTGATCAATTTAATATGTCCTTGCTGAATTAAAAAAAAAAACTTTCTGAGCTCAAAAGTTTGAATGGTAGTGTATATGTAGAAACTACATTTACCATAATTAATAAATGCTTCACTAATATCGTGAATGTAACAATTCTTGTTCATTGTGTCTATGCTCAAGATATCAGTTCATTGGTAACAGGTACTGTATGTCTGCCTATAAACCCAGTTTTGTATTGGGGACTGCTTGAAAAAGAGGCACATGACACATGTACAGCTAAGGAAATATTTACAGTAAGAATACATACACATTACGCTCGGTGAACCTTAGTGAACTCTCCCAGACTACAGTGAGTGCCCTTAAGAGGTGGTGGGTCTGATATATTACTTTAAACAAGCAGGGCCAGCTGAGGCTAGGTAGGTCTTAAAAAATGGCACTTGTGTAAACATTTAGGAGCAGAAACAGTGTCTGAGGGTAGTTAACGTCTCGTGGGTCTTTACTAACATCATGCCGCGACGAGTGAGTGAAACGGAGTGCTTCTTTCTGATGTTGAGGTGTTTATCTGTACATTACATAGTTTATTAAAAAAAAAAAAAATTACATAGCTTAATAAAGATACTTGAAGTGTCTCAAGGGATTTGGGTGGGCTGGAGGGCTTCAGAAACACACACTAAAAATAAATGAAATCAGCTGCTTTTAAAAGAAACCGAAAGCTAACCCAGCACACTTTTTTTTTTTTAATGAAAACCTCCCCCTCCTCACTTTTGTTTGTACACAGTTTTACATCTGCAGCATTTCCATGTGCATCTTGCCAAAATGTAGTCCATACTAACATAACAAAAACAGATTAGGGAGACATCCTCAGACATACACACACTTAACAAGCTCATAATTGGGCGCTGCATGATGACTTCCTGTCAGAGGTCCATGAGGGATTCTTGTTCTTGACTCCGCTGATGACCCCAAACCAGAAACCTCAGCTTTCATTCCTCTGCCCTTGAAATATGCCCTGTGGCTTTGAAAAGCTCTCCAGTGCATCATCAACTGGCCAGTTTTTATGTCGCAGGCGTCTGCCTTCATCCGGTGTCCCTTGTAGCACATTCTTAGCTGAACGCCTATGTTTCATTTACTGTGTTACTTGTATACCGTGAAATAAATACAATCTTATGCTCATAGGCAAAAAGATAAAAAATACAATAAAAAATAAAAAAAACGTTGATACGTTTTAAAGGTGCCTGCAAGTTTGAATATCCAAAATGCAGTTTCAATGCAGCTTCAAAGGGCTCTAAATGATCCCAGCCGAGGGAATAAAGGTCTTATCTAACGAAACGATTGGTCATTTTCAAAAAAAAAAAAAAATGTATGTACTTTTTAACCTTAAATGCTCGTCTTGTTTAGCTCTGCGATGTGCCTGTGTACTCTGTGTAATCCGGGTCAGTACAGTTAAGGTATGTTGAAAAACTCCCATATTATTCTCTCTTCCAACTTAAAATCATTTTACATCACCATTTTACATTTTTTTTTTGTAAAGGGCGTTTGACCTTTTTTGCATGTTCTCTTTGTAAACACTGGGTCGGTACTTCTGCAGCGATGTAGGATGATTTTGAAGTTAAAGGAGAAAATGAGATTGGGAGTTTTTCGACATACCGTAACTGTATTGACCCGGATTACACAGAGTATGCAGGAGCATCGCAGAGCTAGACAAGACAAGCATTTGAGGTTAAAAAGTACATAAATTTTAATTTTTTTTAGAAAATGACCGATCGCTTCCCTAGGTAAGACCCTTCTTCCTCGGCTGGGATCGTTTAGAGCCCTTTGAAGCTGCATTTAAACAGCATTTTGGACGTTTAAATTCAAAAAATATAATTTCTTTTTGACTGAAGAAAGAAAGGCATGAACATCTTGGATGATAACGGGGTGAGTACATTATCTGAAAATTTTTCTTCTCCTTTAAAAGACACATAAAGATTCTGAGGTTTAAAGTCAGATTTTACTGTCTGAAGATGTGATTAGGGAACTGCCTATGAGGCTGACAGGTTTTAAATCATGTGTGGATGAAGCCAATGTGGAGAAGCGGGATAAATCAGAAGGTTAGAGCCTTCATGGAATGTGCTAATAACAACCAGATCAAAATCGTGTTTATCACTGGCAGCCGGTAAGGGAGGCGATCCCTCATCTGCTCAGCAGCGAATCTGCCGTCTGCGCAGCTAAATGTCAAGAGCCGTCAGCCAGCATGAACAACCTGAGGGAGACGTTCACTCCTCCACGGGTTAGATAAAGCCGCTTTGTGAAGTCGAAAAAGAAACCAAAAACCGAGTATCTGCCAATATAATCTTTCCTGGAATTTCAAAATAACAAATATTCGGTAGATGAAATAAATATCTTTCTGTCTTCATCAAAGTTTTTTTCTCTCAAAAGACCCAAAGACAAAGTTTCATTGCCTGAACTGAACTTGTAATTAGTTCCACCAATTGTTTCCCAAGTGAGTTCTCACAGACAAGAGGCAAGCCAGTGTAATCCAGGATGGCTCAGACCAAAGATGCCTAATTCCTCTGAGCCCCTGTTTCCCACTGACGACAGAGATGAGACAGTGTCATTATTGTTCTCTCTCTCTTCTTTTCTCCCTCTCTCAGTTCCTCCAACTCCTTTTTTTTTCCGGTTGGAGGGTGAACAATAGGTCATTCATGGTCCCCTGTCATCCCCCAATGATGTGAAACTGCAGAGATGCCCATGGGATCTTGATTGCAAAGTATAAAATACAGATGTATTACAACAGGATGCTCAACATATTAGTGTGTTCTTCATATTAGTCTGGTCTTTTATGGACCAGAGAGTGATTTTTATTAAAACTAAGAGAGTCCACTTTTGATTTTTGTCCCAGACCTTTTTTAAACTATGACAATGTAATGAGAGTTAAGTAAACATAAACCTTTGTGATATTTATTTAATACCAAACTATTCCCCCCCTAATAAAGCTTTTAAAGTTAGTGTACTTGTTTACTAAAGAGGCAACAGTGTCAAGAGTTTGGGAAAATGAGATATGATGTATAACATACGTGAGGTATGTCATTTCCAATCAAGCTGTAATTTTTAAATAATTTAAACGGTTTAAAAATATACCATAATTGTGTGAATTAAGTTTTATTTCCAACACCATCATTTCCATCTCATTCCATACAGTTTGAAAAATTATTCTGATGTTAGAATTTTTCGAATTTTGATTTTAGGATGAACTATCCTTTTAAATCTAGCAGTCTACATCAAACGCAGTTTCCCCTTCTCCACTGTTTGAGCATCATCACTTTAAAAAGCCAAGAACAACATAAAAAGCATTTTTTAAAAAGATTAGTTCACTTAAAATTTCCTGAGAATTTACTCACCCCCATGTCATCCAAGATATCTTTCTTTCTTCAGTCGAAAAGAAATGTAAGTTTCTGAGGAAAACATTCCAGGATTTTTCTCCATATGCATATGCTGGACGTCAATTGGAGCCAATGGGCTGAAGGTCCAAATTGCAATTTTAGTGCCTGCTTCAAAAGGCTTTGTTGTTGGATTTGTCATTTAAAAAAAATAATAAAAAAAAGCATGTACTTTTTAACCACAAATGCTTCACTTGCACTAGCTCGACTTTACACAAGACCCTTATTCCTTGTCCAGGATCATGTAGAGGCCTTTGAAGCTGCATTGAAACCTCAATTTGGACGTTCAACCTGTTGATCCCCATCGAAGTCCACTATATAGTGAAAAATCCTGGAATGTTTTTCTCAAAAACCTTTAATTTTTTCGACTGAAGAAAGAAAGACATGAACATTTTGGATGACATGGGGGTGAGAAATGATCAGGAAATATTTATCCTGCAAATGAATTAATCCTTTAATTTTCAGATGTGAAAACTGTGATCTTCCATCACAGGAGCACCAGCAAAACCTCTTTGGTTTCTTATTTTAGCATCAAAGGTCGCTGTGTTCAAAGAAAAGCACAAAGATAATGGCTGAATGGATCAGATCAACAAGAAGGCATTCACAAAAACACAAACAGGCTACAGTACAGAAGACATTCCACATAATTGATAAGATTTGAACTAGGCAACAACCTTTACAAACTTAACTTCAATTTCGAATAATGATTTGCAGGTTTCTGAAAGTAAGCAGCTTGAGATCTAGTCACGACAGTAATAGAAAACACAATCGGTCTGGAGGGTATTTACAAAGCCCTGAAAGCATCCTGTGCCTGCAGAACTGAATGTTATCTCTGCATTTGGATAAGGAAATGTGATTTATACATTACTGAAGTAAAAATAGTTTGGTTTGCTCATCCTCCTCTGTCTGTTGTGACTACTGTATAACAGTTAATGGTTTCAGTCTCAGGGTTTATTTTGCCTGTTTTACTTACTTTTATTCTTACATTTACAACTTATTCTCTCTCTCCTCACCTCTTTGTGTTCCTGACATGACCTGTGTTGTCTTATCCCATAAATGGTTAATGACCCCCTTGCATGTAGCAGAAAAGATCCGAGGCTGGATTGTTTTGGAGAGAGGAATAGTTAAATTTACTGCTTCAACCAAGCAACTTTGGACCACCCGGCTCGGAATAGCACATAATACAATCCAGAGCTCGCTTTCTCTCCCTCTCTCTCTCTCGTCTTACCCTTTTTCTTCATCTCCCTCGTGCTCTCCACTGGTGTCCCCCCTCCTTCGATCTACCTATATTTGGGATCCCTTGACTTGCAGGAATGTTCTGGCCCATGATGTTACAACAAACATCTCCCGCAGATCGCCCTGAGCTGTAATTTATGACATAGCAGACTGAATCCCAACCTGTGAACTGGATCCTGGAGTGTTTCAAGGGATCCATGTTCCTGCGTCTTTCATATCTTGTGGTGTCAACTGAGAAATGAACTTTTTGAGTACCTTGAGCACTTTGCAGTCCTCCAGATGTCTTCATGTGCACATGATGTTCTAATTATGATGGCACTAAATATTACCATGATGTCAAAGCATTTGGGTGGATCCTTCACGTAGTCCATGAAATGTGTCACCTCTTAAAGGGGTAGTTCACCAATTTTTCTGCAGAATTCAACAGGAGAAAGTTATAAGTGTGCTGTGTTGGCCTTTTGCATACAAATACAATAAATAGGTACACTCTAAAAAATGCTGGGTTAAAAACAACCCAACTTGGGTTATTTGGCAACCCAGCGCTGGGTAAATATTGGACAGAACATGAACAATGCTGGGTAATTTTGACCCAGCTGGTAGGTTTAAATGTTTTTACCAAACATGCTGTGTTTTTTTTTTTTTTTTATTTAAATCAACTATTGTTTAAAAAATTCTTACATTGCTGGTTTAAAATGGACTGGACTGGAACTGAAAACACAGAATTACTAGAGGCAACAGCAATAATAAAAAGATGAACATTTATTATTAAGCAAGAACACATGGACAAAATACAAGACAAATTGAATTTATTTGGGTGAATACAGCATAGTTTATAATTTAAACTCATTTAACAAGCATTTTAGGCAAAAAATGTAACACTAAAGTAGAATTTTAATTTTAGTGTATTCAACTGTTCTCTGCAATTACTTTTTACTGAAATAGCGCTAATTCTCATGCTGGTGTGTCGCTGAAATCTGAGCCGGTGAAGGGCTGCTGTTTGCCGGGTTAACTGTGAACTTCAGACCGCGGCCTCGCGTTTCACTCTTAGCTGAAAGATGCCAAAACTACCCATAAACAAACAGTACTGACATTAGAGAACATAATTTAAGATTAAACTCAGTACAATAATGAATAAAATCCATTTATTTTATGCAAGGCAAAAGGTGTTTCCATCCTGCGAAACAACTGCTGCTGACGCAGCTGACTGACACCTCGTCCTTATGTTGCGTTGTGTAAAATAATACAATTTACAAAACAGTAAATGAGTAAATGAAATAAAATGTATACAAACCTTTATTACGCTGAAGAAGTGCAAATCTGCGGCGCTGAGAACCGCTTTCTCCTGTAGAGGACTTAAAAAGCCCACACTCTGACTGTAACTCAGCAGCTGGGTTGTTTTGGCAGAGACAGGCTTAACCCAGCAGTTGGGTAGGAAAAAAAAAACCCAGTGTTAAAAATGACCCAGCAACTTAGGTACAGAAAAACTAACCAGCACCTGGGGAAAAAATATTAAAAATAACCCAATTAAATGACCCAGCAAGTTGAACCCAGCATTAATGTAAAAAAATAAAACAACCCAGCACCTGGGGAAAAATATTAAAAATAACCCAATAAAATGACCCTACGGACTGAAACCCAGCATTTGGGTTAAAAAAAAAAAAATAACCCAGCATTTTTTAGAGTGTAGGAAAGTAAGTAGTTAATATACAGAAATTGAATAAAGTTATCAAACACTAAATACTAAATTAATTATAGATGAATCCTTAAAGCTACTTTGATTATTAGGGTATTTGGCTGCTATTACTTTAAGAGCTGCCGCTGCTGAACGTGACTCAAATCTGACAAGCATGCTTGTAGTTCAGTTCGTGCTTTAATATGAAATGATACAGGCTACCGCGCGTACCACCGCATTTGTGCGTGCAATTGAATTACATGTGCTACGAGCACAGTGATTTTAGTTTTATTTTGATTAATCGTGTAGCCCTAGCTATTAACTTCAACCACCAAAAAAAAAGTCTATATGACTCATTATGAAGCCATATGATTACTTAGTATGAAGTTTAAGTCATTATTCTTGCTCTTACTAGCGTTTTCCCCCCAACTAATTGTCCTGTTGTGGGTTTGCAATCATAAACTGAGCCTCATGCATCTGTATTCACTTAATCAGCAGTATCTATCATCTAACTGACACCCAAACCCAGTACACATGACCTACTGAAACTGGGCTGTTTCTCCCGTCTGCTCGATTGTGGCGTGCTCCAGAACCAGCTACACGGATCTTAAGTTTGGCCGGAGTCCCAGGGGGGTTCCAGAAAAACTGAAGACCTCATTGAGGACTCACTGAGAGACGTAGAAGGCCTGCTGGCGCCACAGCCTCCAGAAACCTCCTGGCATGATGGATGGAGGTCATTGCCAAAGTACTGCTGACAAGAAAATGTCTGATGCATGAGTTTCAACAATGGAGGAACTAGATTGACTTCCACCACAAAATTCATAATAATAACAGTTATTTATGATTATGATGGTTGGAAGAACCATTAAACCTCCTTAAAGAAAAGCCCCTATACCCAAGAGTTTAACTGTGATTCATCTTGTGTAGACACGAGGAATCAGAAAATCTAAATGCTACACGAACAAAGAACTTGTTTGTCGAAATGTGAAACTGCATTTTGAAACATGCAAGCCGAAGAGAAATCTCAAGCTGCATGCTCTTTCGGATTAGCCTGAATTTATAAATCTGACCACAAGCTTGGACACTGTGACTATAAAGCTGGAATTATAAACAGTTTATTTGATGTGGCACCGTCTTGACAGCGCGACTACAACAGTGATTCACTTACAATAACAGTGGCATTTATGCCAACTCTGACCAGCATAAACAAACAGGAGACTGTGTTCTGACCATTTCAAATAAATGCAAACACAAGAGATGTTACATGTCACCCACGATTAGTCAAGTAAACAGAGCTGACAAATGAAATCGGAAGATTTCCAAAAAAAGATCTTTAATATATACATCTTCTGAGCTGTCTAAAGGTGTACCGTAAAACAGCATGAAAGGTTTGAAAGCTGGCGAATAAAATATCCATAATATAATAAAATATTAAATAGTATGATTATTCAAACAGAGTACAAATATAGTACTTGTTAATACACATGCAAGTTACAGACATTGTGCTACTTACACTTTAAGATATATTTTATCCCAAACTATTTCATTTTCAAAAATAAAATGATAAATGACCTCAGAGTAGCAGGTGCCATTGCCTCAGGCCTACTGTGCCACACTATATCCTGTCTAGACAAACATAATTTCCTTTCTGGAGAGAGGGTCAGCTTGTTTGTGTTTTTATGGAACTGCAGGGGAAAAGTGATGTTAACTCACTTTGGACTGAGAAACAATGCAGCTTTTTAGCAGTTTCCACACTTGGCAGGCTTTGACCATTTAAAGGTGCAAACTGTCAAAGTATGCCATAAATTATTCAATTTGAAAGTTTTGTGAAAGCAACTGTATAATAAATGGCGTATGATCCATTTTTCATTTCACAACAATAGCCAAAATGGAAAGTGTGATGGTGTAACTTCTAAACTTTCTTAAAGGGATAGTATACCCAAAAATAAAAATTCTGTCATTTACTCACCCTTATGTCGTTCCAAAGCCATAAGACTTTCGTTCGTCTTCTTTTTTTTGACATCTGAGAGCTTTTTGACCCTGCATAGACAGCAATGCAACTGACACATTCAAGGCCCAGAAAGACAGTAAGGACATTGACAAAATAGTCCATGTGACATCAGTGGTTCAAATGTAATGCTATGAAGCTACAAGAATACTTTTTGTGTGCAAAGAAAACAAAAACAATGACTTTATTTAACAATTTCTTCTCTTTCATGTCAGTCAAGAATTTACGAGAGTAGCATGACACATGCTATTTTAATGATGTCCTTAATACCTTTCTGGGCCATAAAACGTGTCAGTTGCGTTGCTGACTATGCAGGGTCAAAAAGCGCTCAGATTTCATCAAAAATATCTTAATTTGTGTTCCGAAGATGAACAACATGAGCGTTTGGAGCGACATGAGGGTGAGTGACAATTTTCATTTTTGCGTCAACTGTCCTTTTTTAAGTATGGTTGGTCTCACATTAATTGTGAGTGTTTCACCAGCTACTGCACATCAAATACATCTAACTGATTTTCACCCCCAAATTAAAATGATCATTTACTCACCCTTGTGTTATTCCAATGCCATATACCCTTTTTTCTTTTTCAGACCACAAAAAGAGAAATATAATGAAATGTCCCACTCGCGCTCATCCATATAGACCAATTCAGTGTTTGCAAACAGTGTTGATTTTTTTTTTTTTTTTTTTTGGCAGAGCTTATCTGATTGCAGAAAATGACAGTTTTCAAATAGCAGTCTATGGAACCATGGAATAAAATATTTAAAAAAGGTAAATTTGAGTTTATATTTCAAAATTCTGACTTTATTCTCACAATTCCGAGATTAAATCTCACAATTCTGATAAGAAAAATCAACTAGTCATTCTCTCTTTCCCCCTCGGCTCTGGCTTGTTTTCTCCTGAGAATTGACAAACTCACTAGTTAAATCGTTATAAAAAGTTATAAAGTCCGCACTAAAATTGTTTTTTTGTCTTATTCCATAGATTTTACCCGTTTCACTCCACTTGTTACCAGTGTTTTTCTGCCACCACAATGCACGCACAGCTGCAAGTGACGTAACTGTGACGTACACTCCAAATTGGTCTATAATGGCGATGAATAGCAACCAGCATCAAGCATTTAAAAAAAAAAGATGCAAGTGTCATAGAATGGTCTTATGCGACACGTGTTGTATATTCCAAGTGTTCTGAGGGTATAAAATAAGGTTTAGTGAAAAACAAATCGACATTTATTTTATAATTTAACAAAAATCCTGACCTTGGCCATTGATTTCTGTGCACAGCTGCGTGTTCCTGAAACTCTATTGGCACAGCAGTTCACACTGACTTGCCCAGGAAAAATGAATGAAAATGGGACAAAATACAATCCATGTACTTACTTCTTTGACATGGAACTAGTTATTGCATACATATGCGTATTGCATTCTAACTGTCATGACAGTTTGGAGATATTCAATTTAGTGAAGAAAGTGCAGAGTACAAACATATCTCCCTTTGTAGTCTAAAAAAGAAAGAAGGATATTCGGCATTAGTACAACAGGAGAGGGTAAATGACTCAGTTTTCTTTTTTGGATGAACTTTCCTTTTAAGTTTTGAACACAAAGCATCAGCAGTCCCAGACTTCAACATTTCAACAACAGCTGAAATGAATGAATGAAACAGCTAAAGTGAGTCACCGGGAGTCACATTATTTGCCCACTCCCTTCTGGACCGGCTTATACAGCCAATCCCAGTTTCTCCCACCATCTACAGGAAGTCACACTGCCTCAGAGCGGTCTGAAATGGAAGCTCTGGCAGTTGGGGAACATTCCTTTGACCTCATATCCTTGGGGAGAAACACAGAAACGGCTCCTTTGCAGGCTTGTTTTCAATGCCACTATCAGAGAGCTCACAGGGAAATATGTAACCTCTGGGTTGTCATAGTGTCTCTCAGTCCTGGGAGAGACACTCTATGGAATAAAGCAATGGGACCCTGGTGACAAGCTGCTTCCCAGCAGCTTTCCAGACTTACAAAAGGTTTGCATGTATAAAATCATATGAAAACACAAAAAAAAATTCAAAATGATCTACTACTCCCTTAACGTGACAGTTCACCCAATTTTTTTTTTAATTAACTTTTTTGTCAATTCAAAATGTCTTTCTATGTACATATTACAATTATTATTTTTTGGATGAAATAGCCTTTTAATATATACAATTTGGGGTGTGCCTCCTAAAAATATATATTAATCTGACTTCCACTAGATTTAGCTGCTAGACATGGCCCATCTTAACAAAATCCCTCCCTCCAAAGACATGCACACACACATACTGAGACGTTGTGAACTGTTATCTCAATGTTACAGGCAAGGAAAAGAAAATAAACACTAAATTTGATGTCAGCAAACCCAAATTGTGAACTCAGCTTTACACTGACCTTGTATAAACACTGTAACGTCAGCTGTCAAAAGCAACGTTAGTGTGCTAACATGACAAACTGACACTCTCAGCTTCCTGACTTTCCATATAAGGTCTGGCCCGTGAACATCCGTAATGATTGACAGGGGAAAAGCGCTTCTGATTGGCTAAACAAAGAATCTGACAGCAGCCTGTGCTCATATTTCTCATATTTTATAGTTTACAGAGCCAGAGGCTGTCACAAAGACAAGGGTGATATATCAGGATAGCTATTTTGGTGATATCTGTCAAGCAAAACTGACAATTTCTGCATGCCATTTCATAACAACAATTTTTTACAGCACTTTTAAATTTGAGCATGTCCAAACCTATTATTTGCACATTTATTCATAATAAATCACCCCAAATATGCCCATGAAGCACACATGCAATCTGTTAGACTGCTCAAGTACATTAGCATACTTATTTGAGATGTTAGTAAATCATGGCCTCAGACTTTATTGAGACACAGCAAGATGGAGTCAGTTTGGAAAGAAATGTTCATGTAAGGACATGTACACTTACAGAAATCTGATCACAAAATCCCAACAAAATTTCTCTGACCACAATTTACAGCCATGCTGACAAATATACTGCACAAAGGCTGAGGAAGACAGAACATTTTTTGTCTTGTTTTCCAGTACAAATATCGAAATATTCTTAAATAATCAAGAAACATTTACTTAAAGAGCAATATTACTTAAGATATTAAGTCTTGTTTTTATGAAAAATGTTTCAAAATGTGACTTTACTATGGAAGCCCGTTATAAAAAATTTTAAAGAAGATAATTGCGACTTACGATTCTGACTTTTTTTTTCTCTCAATTGCGAGTTTACATCTCGCAATTCTGGCGTTTTTTTCTCATAATTGTGTGATACAAACTTGCAGTTCTGACTTTTTTCTCACAGTTCTGATATATATGATATAAACTCCTAATCCTGAGGAATAAAAATTGTGAAATATAAACTCACAATTCTTTTTTTTTCTTGTTTTATCTCGCAGTCCAGACTATTTCTCACAATTCTGCCTTTATAACTTGCAATTGCAAGTTTATATCATGCAATTCTGAGAAAAAAAAATATGGAAGCCCAATTTCCACCGCTGAATAAAAAAAACTAAAAGTTTTATCTCACAATTCTGACATTTTTTTCTCATAATTGTTTGCTAATTGTGTGATACAAACTTGCAGTTCTGACTTGCAATTGCGAGTTGAAAGGACAAGATTGGAAGATATAATTGTACAGTTCTGACCTTTTCTCAGAATTGCGATATAAACTCATAGTTTCAAGAAAAAAAACTCAGAATTGCAAGATATAAACACTCAATTCTAGTTTTTTTCCTCAGAATTTAGTTTTTTTTTACTCATTCTGTCTGTATTTCTCACAGTTGCGACTTTATATCATGCAGTTCTGAGAAAATGTCAGAATTGTGAATTTGTATTAACCAGTTCTGAGAAAAAAAGTCAGAACTGCAAAATTTAAACTTGCAATTGTGAGAAAAAAAGTCAGAATTGTGAGATAAAAAGTCGCATTTTCAAAATGTTTTATTTTTTATTTTTATTTTATTCAGTGGTGGAAACGGGCTTCTGTACTTTACGCTGTTAATAGGGTAAGAAAAATAAACTTACCACATTGGTAGACATTTTTTAAAAGTAAAGCGGAAAACAAGACTTACGTATTATCTTAATTTTACTTCTCAAGTAAATGTATTTTAAGAATAAGATTTAAGTACGACTGCCCCCTAATAGTCGACGAGAAGAGGCTTGGTCGACCAAAATTTTATTAGTCGCTTAGTCTGAGGGAAAAAAATCAACAGGAATTGCCGAAGTCACGCAGTCTGTGATGGACAGATTGTAAACGGCTGGACTGTGTGGTAATACAGCACATTGGGTAGGACATCCAAACGCTCACCTGTCATTCATCAACCTCAAATATGGCTTACCATCTGAAATATGTAAGAAGTAGTAACTTTACATGGTCGCTCAATCTAAGGAAGCTGAATAATAGCGCGCTTACTGGACGACTGGAGGTGCCGGTGTGGTCACTTGCTCTTAAAATACTCTATTTTTGGTCATACAGATAGGAGTAAAATATCCTTCTAATCTGTAAAGACACTACGTTTGTTTGTGTACACTCACAATAACAACAAAACATTGCGCTTTTGTAAAATAATGAAAGCAAACAGAATGCGTTTTCTGCCATCTCAGTCTCCAAGAGACTTTATCTCTTAAGCCCGAAACAAAGAAAGCAATAGTTTATCAATTAATTATTGAAATGTTAATGCAGCCTCCTTACTGTTTTTTTTTTTCCTGACACATTCATAATCATTACATTCTGCCGTTGTGCTGTGGCAAGTTTTATGCACACACTTGAGCACTTATTAGTCTTTGTAGGCAATTAAAGACTCATTATTATGATTTAAATGGCTTATTAATAAACTTCCGACTAATAGTCGACTAATGCTTAAAATGAACGAGTCGACCAGAATAATAGTCGAGGGCAGCCCTAGATTTAAGAATGTTTAGATACTTGTGCTGGAAAACAAGACTAGAATAAAAGAAGAAAAAAAATACAGAGGAAAAAAAATTAGTGTTTAAAAACAATTAAGAAATCGTTAGAAAATGCCACAACCCTCTAGTGAGAGTTTCAAAACATAGGTTATTAAAAGTAGATTTTATTAGCAGGAAATCAATTTTCCCATCATAAAATATATTTTAGATATTTCAGATTTAAATCGTAAGTCAAACACAAGGCACTTGATGAACACAGGGATCCTGTTTTAATATAAAGCGACTATATTAAAGTGGTCTGTACTCTCTTCAGAGGCTGTAACTGCTCCTGCTGCTAATGTCACATCTGCACTAAAATCATCAAAGGCCATGGTTCAGTCCATTTCAGTTTCCATGAATGCATGCCAGGGCTCAAACGGTAACGGCTTTTTTCTTTTCCTATTATCTCACACTAGCTCCAAAGAAAACATGCTTTTCACTAACTCGCCTTCCAAAGACAATTTAACCAACTTCGCCTTACACAGTTGCTGTGTGCATAAGCCTTCAACAGTATGTCTATAGATGTGAACTCACATGCTGTGACTCACACTAGCACAAGTGTGTATATGAGCACTCCAGGAAAGGATCCAGGCCTCTGTGAATTAAAGACATTTTTTAATGAGTTTTTGCTTTGGATCACCAAGTTTTGTCATCAGGTTTGGTTGAGACTGAATATTTCCTCCCAAAACAGTTAACTTTACCACACAGTGTCAACCACAAGAGTGGCAGCAGTTCTCAGTTTTTCTCTTTCGCAGAACCGACTGAAGTTTACAGACCCGGTCATTTAAAGGGTTTAATAAAATAACTCCCACTGGGCTGTAGCTATTTTGCAAACTGTAAAGTTACACTAGTAGTCTTTTTGCCTCCTCCCGCACCTTGTCAGGGTGTAAGACAGCACTTAAACAAGCGTCACATTTTTTAATTAGGGTGATAAAACAGAAGCGGCTGCCATGCCATCTGGAGTATCTCAAGTCCGGACCTCGGTCAAAATAAACTGTGTACTACAGCACATTAGCTGTGCTGCTGCACTTACCAAAGAACGTATTTATAACTTTTGTCAGGTTTATTTAATGTGAATACACTGACATATATTCAAGAAATGGTGCATCCTCTTAAAAGCTAGTATTAGCATCTGACAGAAATCTGATTTGCCACTTTACATAATTCATTACTGTATTTTGATCACATAAAGGCAGCCTTGGTGAGCATGAGAGACTTCATTCAAAAATAATAATAATAATAAATCTTCCTGACCCCCTATGAATTTGTATCAGTAAGAATGCAGATGAGGAAATTATGAATTATTCCTATAAAAGGATAAACAACCCAAAAAAGTGCTATGAAGTGTTAAGATAGCTCAGATATTTCCTAAAGAAGGAGCCAGAAAGATGACAAAGAAAGTTTATTTTATTAAGTATACTTAAGTAAAGTTCAAGTATATTTTTAAGTATACTTTATGTAGTAAGTATACAAAAGTCAGTGTACTAGTAGTATACTTGTAAGTGTACTACTTCAGTACTCCTTGGGACTAAATTGGCCCACTTTCTAGTATATAAATGTATACTTTTAAGTATACTTTAAGTATAACGGTAGTAAACTTTGAGTACACAACTAGTTTACATCTATGTTTTTAGTTTGTACTGCAACTATACTGAAAGTGAACTTATAGGTATACTGAT
>JAHKKF010537625.1:0-11967 GCA_019740295.1 Labeo calbasu
ACGAAACAATGATTTCTCTTATTCTAATGCTGGGTCTGCTTGCTCAAGGTTCAAAAATATATTTTCTACATTATGGAATTAATAGATTGGAATTCTTTTTGTATTGTTTTAATTTGTGCTTTGCTTTTTAGTTTTATCATTCAGTTTCACTGCTTACTAGCAGATGAAAACTTGCCTTTGTATTTTGAAGTACTGTAATTTTTCTTTTTTGATCTCTCTCTAAGTCTCTCATGAAGAGGTTCAGTCTCCTGAGTCTCTGTCTGCTAAAGCAGGAGATTCTGTCTCTATCAGCTGCACTGGGACCAGTGGAGTTGATGATGACATGAGCTGGTATCTGCAGAAACCTGGAGAAGCTCCTAAACTCCTGATCTATAAAGCAAATCGACTTCATTCTGGAGTCCCAGATCGCTTCAGTGGAAGTCAGACTGGACTTAAGTTCACACTGAATCTACGTGGAGTCCAGGCTGAGGATGCAGGAGATTATTACTGTATGGGGGCTTACAGTGGTGGAGTGTTCACACAGTGAAACAGCATCTTACAAAAACCTCCCTCAGTCTGACAGCACAGAGAATATGAGAATACTGAGAAGTTCACAATAACAGTCAATTATGATATCATCAGATAAGTTTGTAATGTTAGATTTAAAATGAATTCAGCTTAAATTAAAAGCCTATATAGTGAATTTTAGACTTAGGCCAGTTACGCTTAACTTTAAAGATGGCAGAATCCAAAAACCTTCAAAAAGCACCAGCGAAGGCATTATTATATGCAGCATGAAGACAGCAAATCATATTCTCACATTATACTGTTTATAAACTTGTGAATTCATGCCATCCAAAAGCATGAAAACTCTGTTTTAATGTATTTTAAAATACAGTGTTAAAATATAAGCATTCATATCACATTTAAATCGTATTATTAGTCATCACAATAACCATCTGCTCTTGTATCAACATCATTTGCTGTTCCTGGAACAATATGTTTCAAAGTAATATATCCTAACCATAGACATAAATTACAACGCAAATCAAAGAAAAAATTAGGCTAGGTTGATGACAGTGTTAAATCCTTCTGCAGGTTGCTCTGATATGTAGCAAAAAGCTAATCAATGTCTTCATGAGTGAATAATTGATACTATTTTTTTTTTATCAATACCTGAGATTGTTACATTTTTGAAAGTGTCCAAAAAAAGTAAGGGAGCTAAGACAGTACGATAAGTTGTTATTCTCAAAAAGAGCATTTACTTTGCGACGCTTTGCATTGAACTGCATGCTTCAGTGCTCTGGAGGTCTTTAGAGATTTGTGACTTTATGATTTTATGACTGACAGCTCTCCTTCATCATAACAGATCATAAAGCAAACATGACTTTGGTAGCCATCATTATTTGGACACTCACAACCTGCATCTGCAGTAAGTATATAGAAATTCATATCATCAGTCGATCTAGAAATGAAGCAATCCACAAATCTACAGGTGCTAAAATCACATTTGTACTTGATTTCATGTAAATACTGGAAATGTATTCATATACTTACATTCATGTTTTTGACCTGAACATGTAAATGTTAAAATTTAGCTATGTTTGTTGTAGTCTTTATTATCATTAACTGTTAATCTTCAGCGTGCAAAAAGTGCAACACCATACTTAGTCGTTGTAAAAAAATAGGACATATTGGATCTCAGTCTGGCAGATGTATTATTGCTAAGTGTTAGACTTTTACATGTGCTAATTTTATTGCTGGTTATAGCGTTTTCTGTCTTTCTCTTTAGGTTCTGTGGAGCAGATTCTGACTCAATCTGATAGAGACAGAATCTCCTGCTTCAACGGATGGAGACTCAGGAGACTGAACCAAATATAAATATTACAATTACTTCAAAGTACAGATAAAAGAAAATTGTGTCTGCTATATAACGATTAAACTAAATATAAATAAAAATAAGTTATGCACAAATTCTAAAAATGTCATTAAAATTTATCATTGTCATTACATAGAAAAAATATTTTTGTACCTTGAGCAAGTGTACCCAGGATTAGGAGAAATCATTTTTTCTTTTTGTTGTTGTTGTTGTTGTTGTTGTTGTTGTTGTGTGTGTGTGTGTGTGTGTGTGTGCATGTTTTTGTGACATATCAGGACACAAATTTGACAATGGATATGACATAGGTATTACAAGGAGAAGGTGAATTATGAGGACATTCTGAGTGTCCCCATAATTCAAAAGGTTTATAAATCATACAGAATAAGTTTATTTGAGAAAGTAAAAATGCGCACACTTTCTTGTGAGGGTTAGGTTTAGGGCTGGTGTAGGGCTGGTGTAGGCAGTCCCGGTGGCAGGACATGTGACCCGGGGGGGTTTGTATGATTCTCAGGGGGGTCTATATGTATCTATATGAATAAAATACCCTGTCAGATTTTAATTGAAAGGATTATTGCTGCTTTCCTTACACACCAGTGCATTCAACAAACTCACAAACATCAGCGTGTAGTCTATTTAACAAATGTCTTTTTTGCTAGTAATTACTGGACTTCAGGACCTTGATGCTGGGCCTGGGTGTAGGGCAATAGAAAACATGATTTGTACAGTATAACAACAATATAAGTCTATGGAAAGTCCTGTGTGTGTGTGTGTATGTTGGTGTCTCACACTAATAATCATCAGTGGAGTTTTAAGCACAGTGTTCAATTAATATGCAATACACTTTCAAAAATACATTCAGATGTATCCTGGAATTTACCTCAAAGACTATGAAAATACACTACTGTTTAAAAATTTGAGGTCTTTAATGTTTTTGTTTTTTTATGTGTTTCTCACCAAGGTGGCATTTATTTTATTTAAAGGGGTCATATGATCTGATTTTATGTTTTCCTGTGTCTTTGTGCATATATGAAATCTGTAAAGTTGCAAAGATTCAAATCTTAAACACAAAGAGGTAATCTTTCTAAACATTACCTAAACGCCTCATTCAGACATGCCCCACAAATCTACATCACTGTGTGGAAAGATTTGCATAACACCACCCAAATGTATATGCAAAGGAAGAAGGCGTAACTTTTATTGTCGCTGTAGTATTGTTGCAGCCGCCGCAATGTCGTGGAGATGCTGTGTTTCATCGCAAAAGCAAAAGTACTTTGTTTGGCCGTTCAAAAGAGTGCACAACTAGAAATCAGTGGTTGTATTTACAACACTGTTCCAGAACAGTACATTCCACATATTCGTGTGCGTGCAGCGCATTTTACAGAAAACTGTTTCCTGAACCTGGGAGAGTAGTCTACAATGCTGGCTGTGCACAAAGGCTGTTTCTACAAAGTGGGGCAATTCCAGCTTTGCAAGGACAGTCTATAAGTATGTTTTCATATTTAAAGAATTTGCTACTGACTATTCAAACGTGAGTTTTAAATAGTGTAGAGTAGTTCGTGTTCAACATAATGCATAAAAAGACAGTATAAGTCATTACAATCAGTAATTATGTCACCACTGGATGCAACAAATGCCTCATTTATAATGGGTTTTATTGTTTTCGTCTCATTGTGCCAGGACATGGCATCACAACATGGTAAGGGGCGTAATCACAGCACACTGGATAACTAGCCAATCAGAGCACACTGTGTTTTTCAGAACAATGAGCTTTGAAAAAATCGATGCAACCTGCATCTGGAGTAAGTATATAGAAATTCATATCATCAGCTGATTTACTCCACAGGTGATGCGATCAAGATTTTTTAGAAAAAAATGTATAAACACACATATTTCTTCTTGTATGCATGATTTTTTAACCTGAAAAAGTGGTATACATTATTATATACATTATTATTGAACCTTAAGTTGTATGTTTTGACATGTATGATGTGTTTTCTGTGTCTCTTTAGATTCTGTGGGGCAGATTCTGACTCAATCTGAAGATCAAAAAGTGAAGTCTGATCAGGCTATCACTATTCACTGTAATCACACACCAACATTGAATTGTGTGAATCCAAAAAATAACTCACAGAGATGCATGTCCTGGTATCATCAGATTCCTGGAGAAGTTCCAAAACTCCTGATCTATTTCACATCAGAGAGAGCTTCCAGGGGTTCTTTTAGATTCAGTGGCAGTGAAAGTGGAAACCATATGGATTATACTCTGACCACTGACCATCAGTGAAGTCCAGCCTCAAGATTCAGGAGTTTATTACTGTCAGAGTGAACACAGTACGGCAACAGACCCAAAGAAGCCAGTCCGGGTGTTTACAGAGTGTAAAAGCATCATACAAAAACCTCCCTGGGTGAGACTGCAGCGCTGCAGCTTTTAACTTCTGCAGATATTGAAGATCGTTATTTACCTCACTGACTCTTTGATGATAAAGCTCAAGGCCAAAGCCAATGAAATTAAAATGAATTTCACATTTTAGCTAATTCACATTCTGTTAATTTTCTAGCTAATATAAATATTTACATAAGATACAACAGCATTATTAAACTCATTTTTATTTAGATCTATCTTAAATGTACACCTTATATAGAAATGACTAGCTTGTGTTGCATAAAAAATACAAATAAAAAATATTAATAATGATAGATTAGATTTAATTACAATTACATAAATTGTCTTCTTGTAGATGCAAATTTGAATGCTTTTTCATTATTTAGTTATTATTAATGAAATATTAAGGAATGGGATCATTTGTTTCACAACCCTTAAAACAAAATCTATAATATGAAAAGATTTTCTAAAAAAGATTTTCGAAAATGCTGTCTAAATTATTTCTGGTTCACATTTATAATGTGATTAATCCAGCATTTATTCAACTTCTGAATTCATTCTGTACTCTTCATGTCAAGAGAAGTACAGGACTCATCACACTATCCCATGTCCTAAAAAGTTAATAAAAAAAAATAAATAAATAAAATAAAAGTGGTTTAGTATTTCATATTTTATAATAATTCAGCACCATATTTAAAACAACATGCTTTTATTTGGCAGCAAGAATAAAATGATTAACAAAACATTTATAGCACTGCAGTTGTAGAAATCAAAAGATCAGAATATAAGAGCAATATACTAACAGAAAGAAAGATTGGTTGTTGAGCAGCGGCTGATTTAGGACAGTGTGTGTATTTCACTGGTCATCACTGCACTGCTGTGTGTTGAAGCTCTTGGTCACTGCATTGTGGGACGGGTGTGTGGCGTCACAGCTGACGGTTTTTGCTCTCCTCCACTCACTCTCAGTGAGACTCAGGCTGCTGCTCCAGCTGTACAGTCCATCCTTCTGCAGCTGACTGGGACTCAGATTGACACCAGAGCTCCTGCTGCCGTCGTCCACCTTCCAGCTCAGCTTCCAGTCAGAGGGGAATCCCTTACTGGCCACACACAGCACTGTAGCCTTACCCTGCTTCAGCTCGTCTCTGGAGGGCGGCAGCACCGTGAGAGTGGGACGAGCTGCAGCTAAAAAGAGAGAGATAGAGAGATGGAAACTGTGATGTTTCGTTCTTCTGAAAAACAACTCTAATAGTCATTCTGAATGTCTTTCACTTCCCTTTAAGAGATTCGAAGTTAATCAAGCAGATCTGTTAAACAGTCCGTAAAAACACATTTTATCATCACACATATGCCTATATTTCGATTTAAAACTATTTATTAATTATTCATAATGCTATTTTATAGGTCTTTTACTTTTCAGATTTCTATTGTTCTTTGTTCAAATTATTATAAAAGTATTTTCTGTTAAAGATTTACAACACATTATTTACAGTCAATCGCTTTGATATATTTCTAATTCTACCAAGAAGTGTAACCGAAAAATAAACCTGAATTCAGACACATTTCAACAGTCATTAAAAAAAAAAAAAAATAAATATAAAAAATTAAAATATACTTAAAATATAAAAATATTTAAATTCACTAACATGTAATTTGAACTTTGCATAATTTATAAGCTGTCCTATGTATATTGACAGATTTACGCATAATAATATATTGGAATTTACAATTTGGCTACAGGGGCCAAAAGAGTTATAGTTATATAAAAGTATCATCTTATCAAAAATCAGTTTAAAAAGAAACAAGCGTTTATTCTTTGTCAAATATGATTTACTGATTATATGATTATATATATTCAGGATTTGATATAACACTTTTTCATCACATGCTACGATATAACGTCTATCGTTTTATAAAATCAGCTTAGTTAATGTTTTTCAGATAACATTAGTTTCTGTTGATTAAACCAGTGTCTTTCTTTATATTAATTAAAACTTTTAGTTTCAATAAAGTCAAAAATGTTATTTTTTAAGTTAAACCAACAATATATTTTTATTAAGACAAACAATAAAGTGATTAAAACAATTAAGTGATTATTTTAACTAGTCTGGAGGAAAAAATAGGAAAGATACACATACATCTGGTAAGGTCACACATTAAAACGTATTTATTTGTATAATTCTTATATTAATTTTAGATATAATGAATTTTAAAATCCCTTTCTTCTAATTTTCATTTAATTTTCTTTTTGAAAATAGAAACAGATTTACTTACTTCCAACTGAGAGTCGAGTTCCTCCACCGAAAGTCAACCACAGTGATACAAACTCAATCAACGGCTGTACAAAAACCTCCTGCACTAAATCTAACACTGACACTAACCAGTTTGTTCTTTTACTCCTAACTAAAAGCTAATTGCTAAATAAAAAAACATCTGCATAATTAAACCAGTTTAATTTTCATAATTTTCCAAATATACCATTAAGAAAAAATATTATTATGTACTATGTAGTACTATTACTAACAGCAATGCTAATACAAACACTACCTGAGAAAGAACCAAACATATACATTTATATTTTGAATCAGCATTTATTTTCATTTTTATTGCATTTTCATTTCATTCATGTTTTGTATTTTATATTGATTTTATAGCCTAATTTACAATCCTGTATTACTTAAAGCAGTACCAATACAGTTCTGTCTAAAACAAACAAACAAACAAACAAACAAGCAAAACAACAGTATTCTCTATAGTATATGCTATCTAATGTGTTTAGGTCCACATGTACAGTCTAATTTAATGAAAGTTTATTTATCTATTTATTTCATGATGCACTTACTTAAAACAGTTTTGTTCCTCCACCAAAAATCCACCACAGGAATTTGTTCCCATTCATTGGCAAAACCTCCAGACTATTTTAAGAGCATAGAAGTTAAGTTATACCTAGATGATTAAATCACAATTAAAATATTCATATACAATCCCCATCATCATGAGTGAGAAGATATTTCAGTTCAGGAAGGGTTTTTCCACTCTAATGATATTTTGCATTGGCAGCTCATGCCTCAGTGCTCAGGGAGTGTTTATAGTCCTGAACACTTTGAAAAGGTCCAAGAACTGTCTTCTCTAAAACACAAACCAATATGATTCTCTTCATCTGGGCATTTTATTGCATCCAAGGTAATTTCATTTTCAAACTAATTATTTATTATTATTATTTATTTATTTTTCTTCCTCATGCACCAATGATTATTTTAATTTAGAGTTTTTCTTTTTTCTCACAGGCTCTTTTGGGCAGGTTGTTGTGACTCAGCCTGAGGTTGAATCAGTTCAGCTCGGTCAAACAGTCTCTATTGACTGTAAGGCAAACACTGTAGTTTATAGGTATCCACAAGGCTCAGTATCTAAAGATTACTATATCTACTGGTATCTTCAGAAGCCACATGAACCCCCTAAACTCCTTATATATTTCACAACAATGAAGCCTTCAAGTACTCCATCTAGAATGAGCGGTGGAGGCAGTGTTCACTCTGGAGGAAATGGTCTTGAATTCACTCTGACTATAAACGATGCCCAGGTTGAAGATGCTGGAGATTATTATTGTCAGAGTTACCATGAGATCAGTAGTAAAGCAGTGTTCACACAGTAAAAACATGCTGTACAAAAACCTCTCTTGGTCAGGTTATTGACAATCTGCTGGTGTTGAAAACAAAACAAAAATGGGTTTGTAATGAAATACACACAGATATGCATGTCTGATAAATATTCTATCCCAGATCTTCCCTACCAATAGAAAATCCTCATTGGAATTAGTTGTGTTCTGTGATATTTCTCATACTTTCTCACATAGCAATACAGTGCTTCACATTCAGCAAAATCATACCAAATCAGTATCCATATGTATGAGTTGTTCAGTATCCAAAATATTTATGTCCTCCTTCACCTGCAAAATATGATTTCCATAATCCAAACTCATTATTTTTATTCATTCATTCATTCATTCTGTGAATGTGTAAGTTAGTGTAGATTTATTGAGCTCTGTTCAAGCTGAAAACTAACATACTGTATCTCAGTGGTCTCTATGAATAATATTTACACATTTTCCCAGTAACTTGTTTGTACATTTGTATATTTGAAAATTATTTATTTTGTCAAAATAAATTATTCAACACTATCAATTTGCTCTTTGTCTTCTAGCTTATAATAAATATTTATTAATATGTAAGATACAGCAGCATAATATTTGTACATCTGAATGGTTCTCCATCGTTTAGTTATCTTAAATGAAATTTTAGCATTTATTTCACAACCCCATATAAAAGATTATTTTCTAAAGTTGATTTTTTTTAGTTCACATTTAAAATGTGGTTAATTCAGCATGTAAGCATCTAAGCACACTTCTGAGTGTTTTGCATGTTCACTGCTTCACACACAAAATTCCTCTGATGATCAGTGTGTGTTCAGACAGTCACTGACACACAATACAATCATGTCTCTTTTACGAATTGTGGCTACACTGGGTATACTTGCTCAAGGTAAAAACTTATTTTTCTATATTATCATATTATATTATCACATTTAAAGCTTGTGCTTTGTTTTATTATAAATATTGTATCTTATAATTTGTATTATGTTAACTTTTTTGATCTCTCTCTCAGTGTCTCATCAAGAGGTCCAGACTCCTGAGTCTTTGCTTGTTAAAGCAGGTGAATCTGCTTCTATCAGCTGCACTGCATCTTCTGGAGTTGGGTATCGCATTAGCTGGTATCTGCAGAAACCTGGAAAAGCTCCTAAACTCCTGATCTATCAAACAAGTAACCTTGCATCTGGAGTTTCAAACCGGTTCAGTGGAACTTATTCTGGATATGAATTTACACTGAACATACGTGGAGTCCAGCTTGAGGATGAAGGAGATTATTACTGTGTGGGGCGTTATGTTGGTTTTTCATGGGTGTGCACACAGTGAAACAGCATCATACAAAAACCTTCCTCAGTCAGACGACGTGGTGAATGTACTCATGCAGTAGAACTATGAACTCATTTCCATAAAATGAGAAATTAATTCCTTAGTATGAACAGCATATTAATCAATCCACACATTCTGTCTATGATTCTGTGGTGAACAGTTAATTTTTTTCATTCATCTCTAGACTCTAGACAGTTAGCCATAATTTTGACTACTAAAAGTACTTACTAAAAGTAATCAATAAATAAATCTTATTGTCACTGTGATTTCTCAGATACTTTTAGATTTTGACCTAATACATATATATAATAAAAATATTAAAATACTTTGTTAATTAAATGTAGCTAAAATATTTAAACATAAATATCTCTTTTACTGTAAAATATATTTTCAATATTAAAATATTCTCTACATATCCATGCTGCTGATCACAATATCACATGTCCTAAATAATAATAATAATAAAAATAAAGAAAGGAAGAAAGAAATAACTATAAAAATGGTATTTCATATTTTGGGTGATTTTTGTTTTAAAATGTTCATAGAATTCAACACCATATTTGAGACAAAATGCTTTTATTTGGCAGCAAGAATATACGAGCAATATACTAAAAGCATGAAACAGCATACTAACAGCAGTGTGTGTGTGTGTGTATATTTCATTCATCACACTGCTGTGTGTTGAGGCTCTTGGTCACTGCACTGTGCGACGGGTGAGTGGCGTCACAGCTGACGGTTTTTACTCTGCTCCACTCACTCTCAGTGAGGCTCAGGCTGCTGCTCCAGCTGTACAGTCCATCATTCTGCAGCTGACTGGGACTCAGATTGACACCAGAGCTCCTGCTGCTGCCGTCCACCTTCCAGCTCAGCTTCCAGTCAGAGGGGAATCCTTTACTGGCCACACACAGCACTGTAGCCTTACCCTGCTGCAGCTCATCACTGGAGGGCAGCAGCACGGACGAGCTGCAGCTAAAGAGAAACAGAGAGATGGAAACTGTGAAGTTTCATTTTCCTGAAAAACAGCTCTATCAGTCATTCTGAGTGTTTTTCACTTCCCTTTAAGAGATTCAAAGTTAATCAAGCAGATCTCCCTGGTGAAAAAAACAGCATATGCTGGTAGGTATGTTTTGATACTGGAATGCTGGTTAGGTAGGTTTTGATGCTGGTTTAAGCTGGTTCTTTGCTGGTTTATGCTGGTCCTTAGCTGGTTTATGTTGGTCCTTGACCAGCAACATGACCAGCAAAAACCAGCAAAGGACCAGCTTAAACCAGCTAAGGACCAGCATAAACCAGCAAAGAACCATCTTAAACCAGCATCAAAACCTACCTAACCAGCATTCCAGCATCAAAACATACCTACCAGCATATGCTGTTTTTTTCACCAGGGCTGAAGTGCAACAGCCTGTAAAATTACCAACAATCACATCCACAGTAGCACATATGTGACCCTGGACCACACAACCAGTCTTAAGTCGCTGGGGTATATTTGTAGCAATAGCCAAAAACACATTGTATGGGTCAAAATTATAGATTTTTCTTTTATGCCAAAAATCATTAAAAAATTAAGTAAAGATCATGTTCCATGAAGATATTTTGTAAATTTCCTGCTGTAAATATATCAAAACTTAATTTTTGATTAGTAATATGCATTGCAAAGAACTTAATTTGGAAAACTTTAAAGGCGATTTTCTCAATATTTTGAATTTTTTGCACCCTCAGATTCCAGGTTTTCAAATCGTTGTATCTCGAACAAATATTGACCTATCCAAACAAACCATACATCGATGGAAAGCTTATTTATTCAGCTTTCAGGTGATGTATAAAGCTCAATTTTGAAAAATTGACACATATGACTGGTTTTGTGGTCCAAGGTCACATATTTTTATGAGGACATTGCATAGACTTCCAATGATTTTATATCAGGTTGATGATATTTTCAATGACCTAACCCAACCCCTAAACATACCCATCACAGAAGCATGTGCACAACATCAGATTTAAATAAAAACATCTTTTGACAGATTTATAGGACTTTTTAATAGTGAGTGGGTCAAAGTATTTTACAATATAAGAGAGGACATTTGGTACTCACACACATATCAAATCAAAATAATATATATTATACTTATTCATTTGGCAGACAGTTTTATGCAGAGCAACTTACATTGCATTCCCGGTATTCTTTATCAGTTTATGCTTTCCCTCAGACTCAAACCAATGACCTTTGTGTTGCTAGCACCACGCTGTACAGTTTGAGCTGTAGGCATGGTTAGCTTTAATATTTCAGGTTTCTATTTTTAGTTTGTTAATTTTATTAATATATATATATATATTAATTTACTGTGCTACAGTTACTCATAGCTGTTTGTAAACTGAAAGCTACATCTGCTGAAGACACATATGACATTCATTTAATTAAAAACGTTTTCATTAATCTAGAATTACTACATTTAATGATTAATTTACCATTTCATAATCATTAAAAAATAATAAGTTTCCATAATTCCTTAGCTGTCTTTTACACATCTTTTAATGTGTAATAAAATGTTGTAATGTTTTCTTGTTTGCCTCTGTTAAATAGATTTGTAAAGGTGAATAAAAGACTGCATACTCATACAGACATTAGCTTTCTATTTCATTAGCTTTCACATTAGCTTTCTATTTTCATGAACTACTTTACTTCTAAGATCGATACAATTAGAGACAAAATTGTCACTATGCAGCCGTCAATTACAGTGTCGCATCAGATAGTGCGCTATA
>JAHKKF010537625.1:12017-23096 GCA_019740295.1 Labeo calbasu
CATGATGGAAATAGCTGCCCAAGAGGCATTTTAAAGATGGCCGCCGAGTGAAATGACTCAGGTTTTTTTTTTTTTTTTTCCATTTGAGATAATGGCTCTTACTGCTGTTCTTTTGCGTCCAAGATCATTTAAGATAGCTTTGTAACCCTTCCCAAACTGATGTACCTTTTAACTACTTTATGCTGTTGAAAAAGTTAAGTGTTGATTTAACTAAACTGGCAATAATCAGGCCTGGTTCCAACCAACTCAACCCCATTTGGGAATTAGTTTTGGGAGGTAGATTTGAGAATTAGTTACTACTGGGGCAAGTACATTTCCACACAGATCTAGATGGTATTAGTTAACTTTCTGGCTTCACATTATCATTTAAACTATTATGGTTACCTTTGTTCATCAGATACATTTTGAGATGACATTTTACACTCAGCTGAGATTTGCTATGTAGTATAAATGCCACAATCTATCATGAAGCTCTAGATGGCGCAGACTGATGTGTCCCTAATGTAAACTGATGATATTCACGGCGCTAAATTACTTGTCACAAACTGACTGGTTCATGTTGCATACACAGCCAATGAGCTTGTTGCTTTACATTTAAACGGCTGGTTAGCATTCACTAAAGCATTTTGCAACATGCTTTCAGAGTTCCTCTGAAAACCTCCACCTTCCCCAGCTCCACCTGTATAGATCTGCTACGGGTTATTACGTATGTCTTAAATACTCACAGCACCGTACCAGCGTATATTTATAGGTAATAGCCAGTCCCTGCAATTGCTTTGCAGCAGCAATTCAGCAGCAGTAGAGTAGCAGATCTAAATGTGGATGATGTGGATCTGATGCCAGTTTCTGTATAATTTCAGTATGAAATAAGTGTGTTTTGTGGCTGCTCCACTGCCAAAACTGATGAACTCACTGCCAATGTATTCACTCTTCTGTGACAACCCTCTTGTTTTTAGCAGCAGGGACATACAGAAGGACCTTGGTATCACCATGTTCTTTTGACATGGTTATATTATAGCATCCTTTGAAGACCTACAAGAAAACACAGTGCGAAAATAACGTGCCATTACCTCTGACACATCACTGTTCCGCTATAGTGCTAGTTTTGTGAGGGACAGCAGCGTCCCCATGTTACTCTGCTCTCTACTCCATTTTGAAACACATGACAAGAGTCAAACTAGGACCTATAGTACAGTGCTGCTGGTATAATATAAGACTGTCCACTGGAACCCCTTTTTCAGAGATTTGGGAATTTAAACTAAATTTTAACTACAGGGGCAAATACATTTTCACACAGATCCAGTTGGTATTAGATAACTTCTTTTTTTTGGCTTCACTTTATCATTTAAAAACTGTATTTTGTGTTTACTGTGGTTGCCTTTGTTTTATGTCAGATTTTGTTTTTATTTCTGAAACAATTTAGTATGAGAAACATTTTTTCATGGTGCTGTATGTTATTTACATAAATGGTTTTTGTGAATTGGCCACTGAGAAACATTAAAAACATAAAAAATAAAAACTAGACAGAACCTAATCCTCAAAACGCTGTTTATGTTTCAAACAACTGGTGAATGGTTTATTTCATTAGTTTGTTCTGCTGCATAAAAACCTGTAGCCTATTGCAAAATATTGTGTTGATAAATAGGTTTATAGGGCATTTTCACCTAATTTTTTGCTGAGTTAAGCATGTCCCACACTATAAAAAATAGGCTCGCTGTTGAAATATGCTATAGAAATAAATGTATTCCTCCTCACTTACGGAAAACTGCTGCAGGAATTCAGGATCTTCCTCTTTTGCCAGTGATTTGGGCCTTATTCTTTGTTTTTTACAGGCTTTTTATCTTGTTCTTAGGATGTACGCCATTTTCTCAGAGTGGCTTTTATTTCAAAGACTATTCTTTTTACTTATTTAACAGTTAAAGAAAAAAAACTTGAATATTTAATCTCCAGAGTGTCTTTTAGAGGGCTTTAAGCTCAAATTGCTTCATTACATGTAGACTTTTGCAGGTAATCAAAGTATTGTTGTATTATCATGAAGGGTTTTATTTTTATGATAATGACCAGCTGAAAATATTGATTTAAGTTAAAATTATTTTATTAACTTATACCAGATACTAATATGAGAAATAAAACACAAGCTATGGAGAAAACATGGAACATGTATTGAGCAGTCAGTAATACAGTAATGGTATGAATTATTCATAACGTTTTGGCTGTTGAATGCATATCGACTGTCAGACATTGTTAGTGGATAGGGTGTGAAAAACTATAAAAACTCAACTAAACTATAAAACTATAAACACTACAACTAAAACTATAAAAACTAAACTTTAAAACTCCAAAAGCATTTTCATGGAGTAACTTTCCTAATGTTTACAGGCCAAAATGCTCCTATAGTGGACAAAGTACTCAGTAACATAATTCTTTCCAACTGTATATATTCTGAAAGCTCTACTTAACTGATGTGACAACTTAGCTCTCCTAAGGCATGATACAAAAAGAAGTTTGAAGGGTTTGAAACAGACTGGGGAAAAACTGAAGACATTTTATCATGGAATTTCAGATGTACTGACCAAGGAAGATGGCTTGTTTACATGCTGACACATCTGCATACTGCTGTAAATACATTGTGATGCTGTAATTAAAATACAGTAAATCAGCATTTTCTCATTTCCCAGCTGTTTTATGTAAATCCCAAATAGCCGCAAGTGCTGGTTGCAGCCAGTAAAGATAATATTGTCTTTGTTTCTATAATTTCGGATTTGGCAGAGAAAGATGACTTTGGATTACTGTAATGAGAGTCTTGAGGGGGAGATTTAGTAAAGATGCTATTGATCATTTCATTCCTGAAATAATTTGTTTGCCTTTACTCTGCCAGCAGCCAAAAGCCAGAGAGTCGAACAACTGTAGTCCACCCCCACCTAAAACTGAGCACTTTAAATGCTTTAAATGGGATTGTGTGGATATAAACACATTCATTTTCATAGCAATTACGTTCTTGTCCTTCATTGATTAAAATATCTCAGTGTTTTGGTTAACACCATCACTGTGGTATTCAGTATTTTGTCTGCTTGTGTGAGGAGTGTACACATAAGGACCGGCACTGCACCTTTCGAAGGAAACTTTGATTCTGCATCATCATATTGACGCTGTGGGAAAGCTTTGCATGAGCCGTTGCCTGAAGCACATATTTCACCACTATTTTCACCGGTATTTGTGAACTGTATCTATTAGTGTTGTGACATCAGATTAACAACATGCTAACATCAAACTTCACTGAAATTTGTGTGACGTATATGCATTACAATATTGTGTTACTTTAATATGACGAGCCTGTTTACTTTAGCCACTAAACTTGCTAACTAGCACGTTATTAGGAAAGGCGATCACAAATATTCATAAAAAGCCCTTATACTCACTTCTGCTGTAAGTGAAGCTGGATCACAAATGATTCGCGCGAACATAGACAGATATATATGTAGATCGGGAGGCACATTCCATTCACCAGCAAACATAATCCACTGCAGACTCAGATGTTGTGAGTAAATGATGACCACTATGTTCATTATTATTATCCACAACACAACATCTCAATCGCTCAATCAGAGATATTCTTGTCTAATTATACATCCCTGCATCGAAACAATGGAGGTCGGACTGTTACAGCTGATGTACAGCGGGTCTGAGGTCAACTATCGTGAGAGTGGCCTCTGTCGGTGTGACAACACACCAACAGGTATCTGAGAAAGGCTCGGTTTGAAAAAGGGGATATTATTTTTACAGATTAATTAAAAACCACCGCATAGATTTTTATCATTTATCACAGATGTGTACATACACTGCGAACACACATTAATGTTCAAACAACATGTAAAAGTGAACTTTGCATCCGATTAAGTTTAATTTTTGGCAACTGTAAAAGCCCTTTACACTAAAAATGTGATTAATAAGCCTTAAGCTGAAAGAATTGCCTCTCCCAACTTCTCTCAATACATGCACAGGAAAGGTGTCACTGAATAAATAGGAAAAGTAACTTGCATTACTTATTTGAGTAACTTAGATAATTTGTTGTAATGCGTTACTTTACTAGTTACTTGAAAAAAGTAATCTGATTACGTAACTCGACTTTAACATTGGATTTATGGGGTTGCTGTCTATATGTTTCAAATTGGTCACTTGGTTAGGATGCTGCTTTTGTAGTCAGCTTCCTATGTACCCAGCAAACAGAGAGGTAGTTTACAAGGTTTTGGAATACAGCCAGTTTGTAATCTTTAGAGGTTGAGCTTGTCAGACATGGTGGATACTTTCAGAGGTGCAGGGACTGCATTGATCTGCCTGTACAAAGACTTGTGTACAGCAGCAGGCTTTCAAGACTAATTGAATTTTCTCCACTCAGCATCTGTCGTTAGTGTCGTGAATGTTTTCTCTTACACAGGAAAAGCTTCAGTAATGAGGCAGAATTAACAGAAAAATAGAACTTTTTTTAGGTGGGATCAGAGTAGTTCATATTGTGAGCTGACCCAGTATATAGCTGAGACTGGTCACATACAGTATATTACAGTGAATGAAAGAAACTGGATGGTACAGGACCCTTCGCAAGAAAATTTAAAATCTGTTATATAGGACTCACTTAAATGGAATCTACTGAGTGTTGATATGGAAACAAGGACTCCACATTCAGTCTAAAACTTAACCTCTGATGCAATGAAGGAATACATGCCATCTGCATGAATAAAACGTTATACTGAGAATGAATAATGTCAAACACCAAAATAAGCATATGATGGTTCCTTTAAGGTAAAACACTACAGTCAAAAACATTGGTTCCCATTTGTTAAATATTCAAACACACAAATTTGTATGTTGACTTAAATGTATTGTAAATACAAAAAAAAAAAAAAAAAAGGTAGGAACAACTAAAATCAATGTACGTAAAAAAAGAAAAAAAGAAAAAAAAGAAAACTCTGGGCAATCATATTAAGAAGAATGTTTCCTTCCATTTTTTTCTAAATTAAATGTATATCATAGATGTTTAAAGCCAAATATTTTCCATCTTTTTTATATATTTAATTAGAATAATAAAAAGCTATTTATATAATATTATGTAATTATAATGATATATAAGGATATGTAACATTTTATAATTATATAGTATTTTTAATAAAATCAGTCAAAAAGCAGTTTCCTGGCCAATACAAATATAAACAGGACATTTATGAATTTACCTGCCTGAATTCAAAGTTAATTTTGGATTCTGCCCTCAACCATGTACATTTTCGTTTGACCCATTTATTGCAGCTTGGTTTCAGTAAATGGTTGTGAACGCATGAGAGCATGTCTACACGGTACATGAAAAGAGCAAGAAAAATCCTGTTTTCCATGATATGACCCCTTTAAATGTCATTTCAATTTATGTCTTTGAGAAGCAAATTTCAGCACAGGTCAAAATATATCAGTCTTTTTTATGAAGAGAATGTCTGTTAGATGGTAAGTGTATACTGAGAAAAATGCCTTATTTAAGACATTCTTAGCCATTCATGTCCCACCTGTTTAAAAAGTCAGGCGCCAGCACTCAGACGCCAGCACACCAGAGTCAAGCCCTCGAAAGTATGTGTCACACCTCTCTCACTATACACACCTTCACACACATTTCTTTCTTCTCAGAAAATAACCATGATCTATTTCAGCTGTAGGAACACCCACCCTTACAGCAGCAAAATAAAACGAAGGAGGGAAAGTATTGGATGGTTCAAGGGGAGCGAAAGACTGCTACTGACAGCTGTGGGTTTTACTGGGCAGGAAGTCGAGCGGGTTGTCTTCTCTCATGACTCGCACCCGCAGGCCTCCATTAGTGGAAGCACAATAGCAAAAAGCCCCCACACAGAGATTAAATATTTCATAACACTGTCAATACACACTCGCACTCATACACATGGATTTGCACATACTGAGGTTCTCTGTCTATTCCAGGAAGTCAGTTGGATCTGTCTGTTGTTACAGTTATAATATATATATATATATATATATTAGGGGTGTAACGGTACACATATATTCGTATTTTCGGTACGAGTCCTTCGGTTTGGTACGCATGTGTACCGAACAAGTATAGCATTTATCCCCCGGGGAAATTTAAACAATAAATGGCGTTTTGACAGTCTTTGATGTGGCATGACAGACTGCTGTATAAATGCCTCAGATCACAATCATTCCTTCCTCTGTACTAATAGTTTTAACGTGAATAAACATGAATAGACATCTCATGCTTCATGTAATCGCTCAATCGCTGTTTCAACCGCGTAAAAAGACTTTAACAAAACAGCATGGAAATAAAAAGTCACGTAGCATTTCATTTACCTCAGGCAAGTGATCAGTGTCCACAGCTCGTTAGTTCACTAGAGAACTGAGGTCCAGAGAAGAGCATTTCGCGAAATATTACACTAAATTCTCATTAAATTGTACTTCACCTGTTAGTCTTAATTATTTAATGTATGTTCAAATTAATCTCAGATGAAACGTTATGACAGCCACTGTGTAACTGAATATATTTTAACAAAAATACATTTTTATAATTTATAAGTATAAAAATTGCATTATGTGCAGTTTATATGTTTGCATACACATTTTTTTAAAGTTAAGTGTTGATTATTATATTTAAAAATAAATAGTAATTACATTTAAGTTTGGGTTAAGTTGTTAACTGTAACCTTATAAAGTAAAATGGCTTCTTATAGTTTAAAGAAGCTGAGGTAGATTTTTATCACTATGAAAATTTTAATTATAACTGAATGCATTTAAAGATGTATCCTTTGTTCCCTATAATATCCTACTATCCTGGTTGTTTGATTGTGAGACATTTTTGCTAAAAAATAAAATGGCATCTGAAAGTTGTGGTGTAGAAAGCTCCATAGAAAGTTACCATTTAGTTTAGACACCATTCGAGTGTGCTAAATTCTTTTTGGCAACATGATTCACTGTATTACGTTTTCATCTTGGGTACTGTATGAAGATTTTGGTTTCTTTTTGTCCTGCACTGAGAGCTTTTATTTGATATATAATAGTATCATTTACCTGACTTGCACTTTTGTCTCCAAACCATTGATATTACTGGAAGAGCACCTTTATCAATGCTGCAGATAAAACGAACAGGGTGAGAACCGGGGCTGTGTTCCTTAAGAAGCAGTGTCAAGAGGCCCATTGATCTGCTGTGCTTCCAGGTTAAGTGTCAACGTGGAGATTTCAGCATCCTGATCAAAATACTTCCATTCTTTTCCTGAAAGGCAGCTGGAGGCTACATGCTGCATGATCATATTACATATGTGCACCATCCATCCCCCCCTCCCCACATTCCTGATGTAAAAAGAATAGGACTTTTTCCACAGATATAGCTCAAGAGAAATTGTTTTGAATGAATTCCTTCCTTAAAAAAATGGAATGAATGAATGAATAAATAAATAAATAAAATGTCAAAATTACAAGCAGGCACTGCTCTGAAAAAAGGATAGCTAGACCCTGCAAAATGATCATTTATTAACAAAGCTCAGGAGGAGCATGTTCAAATAATCGCTTACTCCACATCCCTCTTACAGCCCAACTCCTCACTCTCTATTATTTCTAATTACTCTGGGTTTGGGCCAAATTCTGAGCTTGGACAGCATGCCAAATACACATATTTACACATATTCTATACTATGTCGGATTATATGTAAGTGCAAATTTGAGAAAATACATTTTTCATTATAATATTAAAAGTATAATCCCCTGATCCAGTGGTTCTCAAAGTGTGGTACTAGTGTGAGCTCCCTCTAGTGGTATGCAGAGGAATCACTAAATTAAATATAAATTAATCTTAAAACACAATACATTTTAAATTAATCTTACTTGAGTAAAGTTTTTTTTTTTTACATTTAAGTACAGTACCGTTTTTGGTAACACTTTAGAATAGGGAACACTTATACACTATTAACCATGACTTTTCCCTTAATAAATTCCTAATTTGCTGCTTATTAATAGTTAGTAGGGTAGTTGTTAAGTTTATGTATTGGGTAGGATTTGGGATGTAGAATAAGGTCATGTAGAATAAGGCATTAATATGTGCTTAATTAGTACTAATAAATGACTTATATTCTAGTAATATGCATGCTAATAAGCAACTAGTTAAGAAACTGTAAAATAAAGTGTTTCCCGGTTTTTATATTATGTAACACACATTTTTATTTAATCATTAAGTTTTTTTTTTTTAACCTGTTTGTAAACACTGTGCAGTGTTAATGTTCAAACTGTGTATTTACAGTGTTAAAGTGGCTGACAACAATAAATATTCTCATTAGGAATAAAATGGCCTCGTTTTTTAACTGTGGAGAGCTGTAGCTGAATAGTTAGGCCTACTACGCTATTATATTTTAATGTTGGTCATTATGTACTTGGACAGCCAAATATTTGAGGTTGTACCTGGTATAAAAAGTTTGAGAACCACTGCCCTAATCTACTCTGTAGGTTGTTGTAACAGTGTTCTTCACCAATTCAGATTACCAACTAAGTTTTTCAAGATTATTTTACAATTATTTTTATTTCACTGTAAACAAAATAATAGATTTTTTTAATGATGCATTGAAATTTTTAGAGATCGCATTTTTTGTCAAGAGATATCTGCTTTCAGTCCTTTCGTAGGGCTGTAAATAAAATTGTTCATGAAAGACCAGATTACTTACTGGTAATTGCCTTTTAATTCCCACCTGTATCAGTCGGATGCACCACTAGTTTGTTGTCATTATTACTCCACTTATTAAAGACTTTATATTGTCTTTCACTATTCTACAGTAAAATTTCATTGTGTACAAGTTCATGGTACCTCATAGTGTTACCTCAAGCTTTTATGTGAGAAATTAATCACCATATCCCCTGGTTGCTCTTTGTGACTTGGTGAAAGCCAGTCTTTTTTGCACTGACTCTAAGGCTACGTTCACAGCTCCAATCCAAATCTGATTATTTGTAAATCTGATTGGAATATGATCTAAACGATGGATTGTTCACACTGTGTATTGCAAGTGTTTACATCTGATTTGTGTGTCTCATGGCACTCTTTCATTGTCCAAAATATCTGCACTGATTTTTACAGACAGATTTGGAAAAAATCATAATTCAATTGGATATGCACAAAAAATGGATTTGGACTGACAGTCCAAGGCTAAAGGCTAAATATAAGGCTGAAGAGTTTTAATGTACCTGTAAAGAGAGCTATCTTATCTATCTCAATAGCCACAAAAGTAAGGTTTTGGCAAGCTAGTTGGTTTAATTACACCATTTTACAGCATAGACTTTTCCTTCCTTTAGTCCTCAGTGTCTCTTGCAACATTGGCCTGTAATGGCTCTAACCTTTCTTGTTACAGCTACTCAACTTGATTGGTGCTTATAATAACAAGCAGGCAATGTAGATAATGCGGCTGTATGCTTAATCTCACTAGGATCATCACTAGGCACTGAGATTTTCACACTAACTAAATGGAAAATCCTGATCTTCATCCTCATATGTTTTAGTTCCATCACACAAGATGGTACTTAAGCAGCCAGAGTCATTTTATTCCTGCTGTGGTTCTTACACACACATTATGTCTCAAGGATCTGCAGTGCAAACAGCCTTGCGTTTAGAATCGCTAGACAGTTAGTCTGCCCAAGAAAGAGAGAAAGACTAAGCGAATTTGAGATTCGTTGTATGCAGTGGGTGTTCACTGACAATATTTTGGTTGGTCCAGACAGGTATTGTAGACATCTGATAAAAGACTGTTCCTGTTCAATGACACATTAATCTATCTTGAGACTAGTCCAGCATGCTGATGGTATCAGTGCAGGAAAACAACCTTGGGGACAAAGAAAGTGGCTTAATGCTTATCAGCTAATTTCAATACATCAGAAACTTGCTTGCCACTGCTGATTGTATTAGTTTTGTTATCATCTGTTCACACAGGTGAATCATATGACCCAAGAAGATTTTGGGACAAGAGAAGAGGATTTATAATAATGAGCATTAATATTACGTGGTATTTCCAAGATGGAAAGAGCTTTGTGACAAACTTGGATTAGAGAATGCCACCGATCTTGCATGTTTTATGAAACAGGTGAGCCACCTTTGGATACCTTTATCAATTGAAAACAGATCCTTGTTATGTAGTTTGACACAGTTATTTCAATCTCTTTTTGTGTGAATCTCTTACATTCTAACAACGTTTAACACATTTAAATGTATTTTTAGTATGACTGTTTTGACCATATAAAAAAATTCTGTTCCCCTACAATTCGACAAATAAAATGACTTGCATTTAAAATTGAGTATTTAACATTGATACTTGTGGCTATTTCACTAGAATGAAATTTAATAATGTAAATTTAAGTAATCAAATTAAACATTAATAACATTTTAACAAATGAACACATCCATGAACTTAATTTCAGTCCCGTCGGATTGATTACCAACAGCTGTGCAGGTGAAGATGACAACTCCCATGTTCAGCGCTCCTTAATGGTATCATCAAGCTTCATCTTTGTCATGTCTTGAATAAGCAGCCTCTAGCAGCAAAACTACACTGTGCATTCAAACGTCAATTGTCATGATCAATTTTAATTTTAGAGCAGAATAACCTTTCTATACTAAGCTGAAAATTATGGCTGTTCATGTATGCATGGGTCAATATCACCATAGAGTGCCTTTCAACCCTCACAATACTCAAATATATACTATACTATGCTATACTATAGAAACATATTAGCTAAGCTCCCACACATTTTTTTTAGACAATATGGGCCATTATTTGAAGCATAAACCATAAGATATGTCCACCCTGTCATGGACATATATATTACTGTTAAATACATTTTGCATGTAAATGATATTTTTTGAAAGATTTAATGTCCCTTTTCGTCAATTACAGTGTCGCATCAGATAGTGCGCTATAGATCTCCTGGGAAACAATTCAACTCATTCTCTACTATAGGTCAGGATGAATTGTATAGACTTGTTAAAGCATCTAAACCAACAACTTGTATGCTAGACCCTATTCCATCTAGGCTACTAAAAGACTTGCTTCC
>JAHKKF010537626.1:0-11198 GCA_019740295.1 Labeo calbasu
AGGTTTTTGAATAAATAAGCTTTTCGTTTGTTAGGACAATATTTGGTGGAGGTACACCTATTTGAAAATCTGGAATCTGATGGTGCAAAAAAATCTAAATATTGAGAAAATCACCTTTAAAGTTGTCCAAATGAAGTTCATAGCAATGCATATTACTAACCAAAAATTAAGTTTTGATACATTTATGGTGGGAAATTTTCAAAATATCCTAATGGAACATGATCTTTACTTTTAATTTTTGGCATAAAATAAAAACCGATAAATTTGACCCATCCAATGTATTTTTGGCTATTGCTACAAATATACCCATGCAACATAAGGTTTTGTGGTCCATGGTGACATATTGTAAATATTTAAACATCCTTAATGGGTATAAATTCAGAAGCAAAATTTCATAACATGTCGTTAAAGAAGTCTACTGATTTTCGATATTTTAAAAAATATATATATTAAGTTCATTATATATATATATATTTAATTTGAGTCCTGATTTTCATAAATACGGTAGGCTATGTGCATATGTAGTCATTTCATGTGTGTGCTCATTTAGAGCTTTGAGAGCTTGTGAAAAGACTTCAGACTTCACTGTTCAGCATCCAGGCCTAATTAAGTGGTAATTCTTATGCTTTATGCATATTCATTAGCCCTCATGGTTCATTCATTCAATTAGTCATTTTACATGCATATCAAATGCGACCATTGATAAGCATTGTTAATCCTCCCCGGCACACTGTGTGCATCCGATCGTCCCAATTATTTTTAGACTTTTATTCAATTAAGCATATGAATCAGTTCATTTTTTTTAAAAAGTTAAAGCTGAACACATCACACCATTGTCGTCATCAGTTCTTACGGGTCATAGCTTGGACGAATTAGGCTTATTAATCCAACTAAAACCCAGCACTTATCATTTTCCAATGACTCCATTTTGGACTATCTATAGACCTGGATGAATCAGACGTGGTTCAGCCTGACCTTGTTTACTCGCCTATAGCAGTCACTATCGATTTTCTGATGATAACACCGGTACCACAATTCAGCACTGTGGTAACAGGTGATGTTGGGAGAAGAGAGACTATTCACAGAGTTTAAAGCCGCAGGTAGTGAGGGAAGTATGGTGTGATCAGTCTAACATCCTCGGGAGATTAACCCTTAATTGTCTCGGCTTGATCTTTGTCCCTGTTCCAAAGTCACTCCTGAACCCCTTCAGCTACACAGCTATAATCCGTGCCTGTCTGGTAATGCAGACGGTTAGAATCAATGGATTTCTGTCATTTGTTTCACCGTAAATTAGTCATGCCAGACACAGTGCCATTATGGTGTTTGGGCCAAGCAGCGCTGAGTGAATGTAGCAGAGACATAATGAAATATTATTAATCATGGCAAAGAATATTGTATTAAAATTAGAGTTCTGCTTTCATTGAAACTTAGATTTTCAAAGGGTTGTTGGTCTATTGACTTTCTGACTACACTCTGAAGCAACATATGCATGTTGAAGTGTTTTAAACTGCAAACAAGAAAACCACAGAAATATTACAAGTGACGTATAAAAAATAATGTTGACCATAATGTTGTTCTGTCTCAGGCTTTTTATTTTATTTGGCATCAAAAGCACTTTTGTAAACAATTAATAATAATGTAAATAAATATAAAATCGTTTGTACTAGGTAACAATGTGCCAACACTTTGCATTTATTATTTTCATTTTTTTAAACATATTTTATTTTTTAATTTGCACCTCATTAAATGGACCCTATCCAAAAAGTACCCCACCCTCATGCCATTCAAGATATAACTTACTTTCTTCAAAGGAACACAAACATATTTTTAGAAAAATACCTCTATAATTTCATAAAATGCATACGACTGTAGTTAATGAATCAATGTCTTCTGAAGCAAAACGATAGAGGTGTGTAAGAAAAAAATATATTTTACATTATTTTTAACTATATAAACCATTGCTTTGGCCAACTGTCATACACTTGCATCATAAATTCACATAGATTTAGATTATTTTTCTGAAAATCTTTGTGTTGAAGTAGCCAATTACATCTGGAATGCCACAAGAGGGGATAAATGATGATTGAATTTTCACTTTTGGGTAGTTTATCACTTTAAGGTCTGTAATCTATCCACCTTTTTGCAAGAGCGGGTATGGCCATTTGTAAATTTACAATGTAAATTTTATGGGTTTGTCTTCCAGTCTCATCTGCGTCCAGCTATTTTTAGCTGTACAAGCAAATTTCTGTGTCTTACCATATTAGTTTAATGTCTTATCTTAATCATAAACACAATGGTTTGTAGTGCAAACAGTTTTACCGTTTACTGCACGTTGTTATTCTTCTCGTTATTTCATTTTAATGAACTGAAAATCTCACCCATAAGCTTTTTTCCACATTGAATAAAAAGGTGGATAATCTGCTGAATAATACCCATTTGTCTAAATTTTTAAAAATAACATCCAGAGTCTCCTTATATAAAACTCTCAAAGCCTTTAAAACGCCATTGATATTCTCCTGTGGGTTTACAGTACAGCACAGCAATAATGATGTGTTTTTATTCCTCAAAACATGAGGTGTCCAATGTACAGATGAACAGCTGCTACTCTGCTCAAACAAACAGAACAACAATGGTTTGTTTTGGGTGATGAATCAGAACGCAGCCACACAGAACAGTTCAATCACAAGCTGGTCTCATGATTTCCAGACTTTAGTGCATTTATCTTGTAGTGATATAACAAGATAATATTTGAGCAAAATAAACAGGGCCATTAAAATAGTGGTTTGAAGAATGTCCCTCTAATCTCTGGGTTGGTAATGTCTTGGAGAAAACACATGGATGCAACAAGGCACAAAATTAGCCGGCCTATTTTTGTAAAGTCTGATTTATTTACAAAAGCTTAAATTGAATTTTATCTCATTCCTGGAATGTGATTTGGTTGTTATTCATTTTATAGCTCCAGCATTCCTTACTTTATCTTTGCGGGGAACTTACCAAAGAATGTCCTCCTAGACAGTGTAGATTGATTATATAGATGAGATTATATAATAAAGTGCTCAAAAACTGTTGAGTAAAACAGCTATTAAACCAACTAGAATAGCTTTTTATGTGCTGGAATATTGTCACAGTGAGGCTCTTATTATGGAAAGGACTCTTATTTTGACATGGGACTGTGAACATACATGCATATGTTTCCCTGTCAGTTTTACGCAAATTGAACACCGGTTAACACAGATATGGTTGTCAACCATTATGTGTGATGTAATGTTGTTCCTGTCCTGTCATTTCTTCCTCAGTTTGACATTTCATGACTGATAGACTTCACCATATTGGTTTATGTATTGTACGGTGTTAAGAAGTAAAGCAAGACCGGTGATCAGGTTAAATGTTTATTGTTTTTGTATAAAAATGTACATATCATACAAAGTCATACTTACGTTTTGGAACATTTTCCCATGCCAAACAGACAAAACCCAGTCAATGGTAAATGCTCACCATTTTAAAAATCTCATTCCGCCAATAAGTGGGATGGTTTATTGTGCTCATGTATGAAGGGGGAGGTTGGTGTTCTGTTTAATTTCTGGGTGAGCATTGTTAAGTATTAATAATTAATTGAGTTTGTTTTGTTCCAATTTTTTTTATTTTTCATATTGTATAACAGTTTAAGTTTAGTTTCTTAAGTTTCCTTAAGTTTCTTTATTACCTTTGGGTTGCCAGATGGTTTAGTCCGAGAAGGAGGGGCTTAGTCTTTTTAAGGTGGCTTCTCAGAATTGGTGGGGACTCGTAGAGTGAGTTGTGTGATGATTGTGGAGCGTAATTGCTGTCTTTTGGGTCAATCCATTTGACATAGCCAAATGTTTTTTTGTTTTGTTTTGTTTTTTTTACTTTTTTTGTAAATATCTTTGACACACCAGTGGAAAACCTTCACTTTTGTGCCTCTGGGAATAAACATTTTGAACTTTTAACTCCATTGTCACGTCACCTCATTTTTACGCCTCCAGCTGCCGGCACATTTCGAGCAGTGGTGCTTATGCTGTTTGAAACATCTTTGAGGCCTTTTTTTTCTGCAGTTGAGAAACCACTGTCTCCCTTACAGTATACAAAATAACATTGTACAAATGCTGAATAAGACTATTTAGTATTGCTATGGATTTAGAAACATATTCCAAAATAGTCTGCATTAAACTGCATTTTTTTTTTAATATTTATTATATTATTATATCTTATCTGCCTTTTTTCATGTAAGAGTGTGTAAATTGTAAATTTTATGGGTTTGACTTCCAGTCTCATCCAGCTGTTTTTAGCTAAACAAAACAGTTTGTTTTGCGGCTTGATATCTTAAACTGGTGTGTCGTACCATATTATTTTTATGTATTTTCTTAATTATGAACACGCCGTTTTGTAGTGCAAACAGATACGGTTTCCCTGTAGCAACTAATGAACTTGGAATCTCACCCATAAGCTTACTTCTGCGTTGAAAAAAGAGGATACTACAGGGCTGTTGAATGCTTGAAACTGATTGGCTGACGAACATTCTAAAGTGTGCAATTATTTTCAGCGAAACGCATGACTAAAGTAGTTCCAGGCAGGTCTTGACAACATTACATGTCCATATCACTTTGCCAAATGATTTCAGTTATTTCAAAAGTCTTTACAGCCTAAAACAGCAAACACCACATTAACAGTGGTCAAATAAATAAATATAGTAAACAACAGGATAAAAAAGACAGATGTCAGGGTTATTACTGTGAGGAGCGAGGTATGAAGGAGACATGGGATAAACTCAAACAGTAGTCTTTTAAAAAAACATCCACTGGGCAATACAAGGCAGGCTGGAACGCACACGTAGCACGTTAACACCAGAGAGGAATCATGGGGCAGACAACACTTTAAATACTAAATTAACCATGGGGTAATTAGCGAGACACAGGTGAAACAAATGACTAATCAACTAGAGCAGGGGTGGCGAATGTCGGCCCTGGAGAGCCGCAGCCCTGCAGAGTTTTGCTTCAACCCTAATCAAACACACCTGAACAAGCTAATCAAGGTCTAAATGGTTACTAGGAAGCTGCAGGCAGGTGAGTTTTTATTAGGGTTGGATCTGAACTCTGCAGGGCTGCGACTCTCCAGGACCGGAGTTCGCCACCCCTGAACTAGAGAAAAATCTAGGCCAGGGGGAGTACATGGGGAGAAAAACACACAAAAACAGTCCATGGGATATCGCCCCCCTCCCAGAAGGCGCGTCCTCGCAGGAACAACATAGCGAGGGATTGGTGGGAACTTGGGAGGAGGCTCAAGAGAAGGATGGACACCCAGGAGAGGGTCAGCAGACAGAGGCCAGGGTGGTGACGATGGAAGGAAGATCCAGGGAGGACTAGACAGAAACAGGAGGGACCTGGAGCAGGAGGAGCCAGGTGGGACTCAGATCACAGCCGGAAAGGCAACCCACAGTGGAGCCGCCGGAGGGAGGAGCCATTGATGACTCCAGGGGGCTGACCAACGGCGGCAGAGGAGCCCAAGGCGAAGACAGAGAGCCGATAAGCCAGGGTAATGAGGAAGATCCGGAGGGCCAAGGCGGAACAGATGGCTCAGGTGACCGAGGCAGAGGCGGGTATCCGGAAGGCCGCGGTGAAGCCAGAGCACCAGACGACCAAGGTGGACCTGAAGGGATGGCGGAGCTGCTGGGTCGACAGGCCAAGGCAGAGTCCTGGACTCTGAGGCCGGAGGCGGAGACAGAGGATCCTCCAGCTGCGATGCTGATGGAGACTAGCAGACCCGCTGTGAGCGCACTGCACAGATGCGTGAACAGAGGGGCTGCCAGACGACGGCAGTGGAGGAGACATGAGCGGGAGGGTGGGTAGGCATTTGTGAGCCTCCGGGCTTTCAGGGCTGGCAGACAGTATAGTCGGCATATAAGTCCATATCGAAAACCCCCTCAAAATCCAACTGTCCCAGATCCACAAATAACTCACCCTCAGCCATGGTGGGTGGGCGGAGCTCCTCTCCGCGATTTCGCTGTCCACAGCTTCATCCCTTGTGCCGGGCATTGTTGCCGGCTCACACACCTGGTCTGACATCATTGCAGGTCCGGCTGTGCGGCGATCCTCAGCTCTTTTGCTCCATGCAGTGATGGCTCATCGATCGCGGCGAGCTTGGGCTCTCCGTCATTGGTGGGCTCAGGCTTAAGCTCCGCACAGTGGGGAGATGGTGGGCTGGGCTCTGGGTCTGGAGTGGCACTGACGAGATCATCCTCGGAACTGATGGTGAATGGAGATCCGTTTCTTGCCAATATCCACTCCACAAAGGCACTCGAGGACCATCTTTGGACAACGGCGCTCTGCATGCGGGGTTCAGGCTGGCATCATAGAACGCGCAGGGTCCGGGTAGCTGGTGAGATAAGAAATGTCCAGGAAAAGTCTGGTATGGTCCTCGAGCGATCGTTCCCCCTGCTCCAGCAGAAGGAAGATGTATTCTGGACGGGATAAGAGGTCGAAGGGATCCACAGGGGGAAAAAAACAGACAACAAAACACTGAACAAAATGCTGAAAACAAAGGGATGGGAAACACGAAAAAAAATAATCTTGTCGGTCTGGTGTTCTGTCAGGGTTACTACTGTGAGGAGCGCGAAACGAAGGAGACGTGGGACAAACTCAAACAATAATCTTTTAATAAAGATGAGCATTTGTGGTTAAAAAGTGCATAAATATAAATAAAGTAATCATTTAAAAATTCTTGCTCTTGTGTGCTCTGCAAAATACGTATTTAGTTGTGTGCGTTGTGTTCGCTTCATGCAGCTTGTAGGTCTCTGGCTAACTGGATAACAGCAATATCTGTTCGCTCGCAATTGTCTAGAAATGTGTCAGTGAATAGTGGATGTTTGTCATTGTTATTACTTGGAGTTCTGATACAGAACAGAGCAATATGTTAGTGTACAAATTGCAGTGCTTTATCAATACGTTTCAGTGTTGGGCTGACGCATATACCATGGCTGTTTGGGTGTTTACCACCAAGCTGTAGGTTACAGTAATGGTGATGGGTGTTCCGTTTCCAAAATGCGCTGCCCGCAGTAGACCAATCACAACAGACTGTGTCATTGGACCAATCACCGCAGATTAGTTTCACGCGAAGGAGGAAATGAATCGTTGAGCGAACCGTTTAGGAGTCGTTGAGCAAATAAGGTAAAAATAAATGCTCGAGCAAAACATTAATGTCATCTCGTGCTTCAGCAAGGTATCTCTGGCTAAAACCAACATTAAAGTTAATGAGTCCATGCTAATATAGGCTACAAACCTAACTAGCTAACTGTTCTCACATCATGTACATTTTAGGTCAAAAACATTTAAACAAAGGTCTACATTTCACTGACTCTCCATAGTAAACTAGTGGAATGTAAACTGATTTTATCTTGTGGTACATGAACATGTTTTCATCTGCGGGCTTCTCCCGCTTACAGTGCCTAAGTAAACCCTCGTTTCCAAATTAATCTTGTTACCCACCATATTTATTTTAAAATCTTTTATATATCCCTCCATGGCATAATTAAGTCCCACTTGAATGCTCCACGATGAAATGGTGGTCCTTCAGTGTCCAAAATTTATGACAGCTGTCATTGTAAAACAGTTAGCAACTCCGTTTGTTTGTCCAAGTGAGCAACAGTAACTAAGGGGGCGGAGCTTGCGATAGGTCAAATGACTCTGTTTCACATCGTGGCCCCCACCTCGGGTGTGCATTACTTTCTAATAATTCAACGCCCCATCATCAGTTATTCCTTACATATTATATTATACATGCCTGACAATAAAGGAAAAAAAATACTGTATAAGTATATTGACTGTAAAACTTTAGTAGAGCTTGGCCCAAAGTGAGGCTAAATTATGCTTGACTGCTTTAGGCTGCTTTCAGTTTAGGTATAAACCAAAAAAAACAAGGCTTTTCTTTTCCATGTCTTTTGGCCAGACCTATCCAGTCAGGGAGAGGTTATTTTTTATTTTAAATGATTGTGCTGTTAACAGTTTTTGTGCAGCCCAATCGAAGGTGCTGATTTTGGTAGATTATCATCTTATTTGGAAATCAAGCTGTGACCAAACCCGACTCCGCATTTCCTGGAGATGCACGCTGACCCTCAAGCTCAAACGCACATCCAGCGTCATTCATTCCAGTCTAGTGACAACAGAGACCTGCTGAGCAATACAAACTGAGAACGCTAAATCACTGTGAAATCACATCTTTGCAGGGCCACAGACTGGGAAATGCTGCTGTTTTTCCAGAAAGTCTCACAGGAGCTGAGAAAATGTGCAAAACTCATTTAAACTCGGAAGCATGGAGAATCTTCTACAGTCCCTGTGGGTCATATACTGAAGTTACTTAAACTTCATGCCATCTATTTCGGGACACATTTATCAAAATTACCTGGGAATTTGTGGATTAATTACGAATGACACGCAGATGTACATTCCTACACTGTAAAATGTAACTGGAGAATTCAACAAAGTTCAGCCACGGCAAGCAGCAAAATAAACTATTTTTAACCAGTGAAAGTGCTTCATAATAATAACCAAAAATAATTAAAGAAAGACTACATAGTAAACAACAATAAACTGCAGCCGAGTTCGGCTGCTGTCTGGATTTTTGTGCCTCTGTTTTTGAGCACAAGGGAGGACAGCACTGCAAAACCAGCTGCTACAAATGCGGACAAAGGGCTAAGGGTTAGGTCAGATGTTAACAGAAAATAAATAGTAGTTATTATTATTTACGAGGGGGTTATTTAAAATGCATCGAGTGTTTGGACATCATTGTAATGCAGCAGAAATCTCCAGTTATTACAGCAGGAAGAAAAACACACCAGTTGCTACCAAAACATATCTTATTAGTTTGCTCATTTCTAAATACGAAGAAGAAAATGTCAGCTCTATGAGCTATAAACTATAAACTACAAATCATGTCTTTTATTGCCAGTTTTAGAGATATCTGCCTGTGTAATTATTCAATAAAGCTGCTATTTTGTTTTTAAATATCTAAATGCAAGTCAAAGAGCTTTTCTTTCTCTCATTGTTGCTCGTTTATTGAACACAGATGCATCAGTGGACACCAATGCATACATGGCACTAAATCAATAAACTGTCAATGGTAGAATGTCAATGAGCATCCTACTCATTTCATTTGCACTGACGAATATAAATCTAACATTGAATTAAATAAAGACATGCCTTTCTTTTTCTTTTTTCCTTTTCACAGTTACTTTGGATTACATGAAATTGCATATGATTGCTTGTGATTTTCAAGGTAAGCTGCTTGGGATAAAAGTGTCTGCTATGTAATTATGTATAATGCAATGCAGATCTGAGTAAATGGGTTCTATTGACTCTTTTCCGTTAATTTCATCTTTAAAGGACCTTTTTCCTCTACTGCGGATGCTCTCTGATGAGTGTAAAGAATTAGTATTCATGTCTGTGATGTTCCATTTCTGGAGTTTTCCTTTATCAAGGCAATATGACCCTTGTATAATTTCACACATCTACGTCTATCCCATTCTGTCTCATATTAAAATCTGTGTGTTGGGGGGAAAGTAATAGATAGAATATTTTTCCCAAAGTAGTAAGACGAAACAGATTCTGAAATGCAGGAAAAACAAAACCAATGTTTTCCCATAAAAATTTAATTTTGCAGTTTATGATAATTTACTTATTTTTATGCATTGCTTTTAGATAATGCTTGTTACGTAACCAACAAAGCATCCAGTTATATGATAGTCATTTGATTGTATTTTCACTGACTATCTAATATCTAGTACTAAATTCAAAAGGAGTTCGCCTGCAATGGGTGAATTATACAGACGTCTGGTACTTTGTGTTCCAGCGCTAATATGTGGAGCACAAAAGCAAAGGTAAAAGATGCTATCATCATAACATCCAGGATATTAATATTTAGATAAATCTCATGCACTGATGGCTCGTGTCCCATGATTAACTCTTGGCATTATTCTCTTTGCCTGTGAGACTGTGTGATACTTCCAAACCAGTGTCTTAAAATAATGCTCACATTCGGATATTCCACAGGCGTCAAGAGCAATAACATTTTTGGAGGTATTCTCATTAATCTTAGAAAATAACTATTTGCCATATATTTGACTGCTTAGAGAGTAAAGACGTTATGAAAGCCTATAGAGAAGACATACTGGAAAAACAATTTGGGTAAATTAAAGGTTTAAATAATAAATCTACACTATGGTTTAAAAGTTTTCAGTCAGTATAGGAACTTTTAATGTGTTTAAAGTCTCACATGCTCACAGAAATACAGTAAAAACAGTAATGTTATGAAATATTATTACAATTTAAAATAGCTTTTTTTTTTCGCAGTGTCTATTTACACTAAGTGCAAAATAGCCCGCCTTGTTGGCAGAGGCTATTTACAGTAACTTCACCCACAAATGTGTGATTTGGCTAATCAACACTGCAAAAGACAGCTGTCAATCACTCTGGTGGCATGGAGGATAAAACCATAGACTGTAAAAAACATGGAGGTAGTGTCCGTGACGTCACCTGTAGGTTTCCGAAGAGCATTTTTGAAGCTCTAAGTGGGCGGGAGTCAGCCGTCGCCATCTTGGAATCGCGTCACTGCACGTCACGCCCGGATAATTGAAAATGGGCAAAAAGGCGGGGCGTGGGTGGAGCTGGTTGCTGAAACCATGCCCGCTTAGCGCGACGGTGGTGACAGCAGCGGCAATCCACCTGTCACTTAAGTGGCCACGCCCTAAATTATGCAGAACTTTAAGGCTTAAGGCTTCAAGAGGGAGACCGGGAGGTTGCCGCTCGAATAAAACGCCTGTTCTATGCATTTCGACGTGATCGACCCGGGTTCGAATCTGCCTTCTGGCGAAGTTTTTTTTCTCCCTTTTCAAATCTCATGTCATATCAGAAAGGCATTTATTTTCAATAAAAATGAAGGAAATAATCAAAAAGTTGACAATAAAATATTGCTTCGGGTTAGTGTAGTTTTAGGGAGGGTTTATTGTCCCAGTAAGGCAGCATCTATTTAATAAATTGAATTAAAACTATAATTTACACTCAATACATAATTACTGCATATTGTTTTAATGTACTACAATACTGAGGTGCAGATAATTGCGTCTATATGCAAATTGCAGAAAATCCTGCAGTTTTGACATAATGTAGGCTTTGTTCACAGTGTAAATAGCATCT
>JAHKKF010537631.1:0-30637 GCA_019740295.1 Labeo calbasu
AAAGATGGATCTCAAAATCATACAGTCATTGTTGGAAAGGGTTCAAATACACAAAAATGCTGAAAAACCAAAGAATTTGTGAGACCTAAAGGATTTTTTCTGAAGAACAGCAGGCAGTTTAACTGTTCAGGACAAACTCATGAACAACTATCACTAAACAAAAAAACACAGCTGTGGATCATTCAGGTAACAACGCAGTATTTTTCTCTTGTGAGCTATACGTCTTTTATGTGAAATATCTCATTCAGGACAGTACTAAATAAAAAATAACATGCATTTTGAATGATCCCTATTATTTTGGTCAAATAATTAAGATTTTGCAGATTCTGCAAGGTGTATGTAAACTTTTAGCCTTTGTGTAAACAAATGTTCATTCAGTAACATTAATGGAAGATTTGTTTATCTGGTCTTTATTAATATTCTCAAAATGTTAACACAAAAACTTCATCTGTAATTGTGCAATGTATTTTAGAAACATTTTATTTTGCTACTTGTTTTAGAATGTTCACAGAACATTCAAAAGTAACATTTGCGAGATGATACAAAGGAATGTTCCTCTTAATGGAATGTTATCAGAACTTACACTTTTGAAATGTTGCTACTTGTTTCAGAATGTTCAGAGAACATTTAAAAGTAACATTCTTATGTTTGCAAACTAATAGAATGTTCTCAAGAAAAAAAATATCTTTAAAACTGGACATTTTAGCCATTCAGAAATAGAATTTCTCGGATGTCAAACAGTTCAAAGCATGCAAAAAGTGAACCAATTAGTTAACTGAACCACTATCTAGTGGAGTTTTTGAGAAGTAATGCAAAGGTAACCCTGTGACATTTCAAGACTAATTAAATGTGTGTGTTTCAGGGGGGCATTTCTGTCAGCGTCTAAAAACTTTGTTGAGAAGGACCTGGAGACATCAATGGCGGGCCGATCCTTCATGATCACTGGAGCGAACAGCGGGATTGGGAAAGCTACCGCCATGGCCATCGCCAAGAAAGGTGCGTGTTGGGGAAAATCAGCAGTTGTTGATAACTAAAATGAGAAATTATACTCTGGTCTCTGAATTATTAGAAAATAAAAACTAACCTTTGATCTTCAAATGCTTTAAAAATTATTTAGATACTTTGGTTACATAAAAAATAATGTTTAAATGTCATTGCATTAGATAACAAAAAACAGAATCTGCAAACAAATTATCCCAGACCTTTTCTTTACTGTTGCTTTACTTCTGCTCTGCATTTATCAAAATGCATGCATTTTATCAGCATTATGCATTTAGCTGAGGCAATGACATTCAGACATTTTCAAGTGTTATTTAAGTTTTCAACCACTTTTTGTAACCTGTTGACCGTCTTCTTCAAGGTGGTACGATCCACATGGTCTGCAGGAACAAGGACAAGGCGGAAGAAGCCAGAGCGGAAATCGTCAAGGAGTCTGGAAACAAAGTATGAGTTAATATTTGAATGCGATTGAATTGATTGGGATTGTTAGCCTGCTGCTTTGTAGTTAAAGAAGCTGATGGTAAAACAGATGGTTGTAGAAGCTTCATCTATTGTGCCTTTGAGCAAGTCAGTTAACTTCACTGAACCTGCAGTAAAAATGAGAAAGCATCTGCTTAATTAACAATGATGTAGTAGTTTGTAAATGATTTACCATTTGTGCAAAACTCAATGACCTATATATTTATCTACACGCTGTCTGAAAACAGATTTACATCTGCATCTGTTTATAATGCAAGATGGTCTTAAAATACCATCTTTGGCCTCTGTCTGGCTGCAGGAAATCTATGTGCATATTTTGGATCTGTCCGAGACCAAGAAGGTGTGGGAGTTTGCGGAGTCTTTTAAGAAAAAGTACAAAACCCTCAATGTCCTGGTGAGGCTTTAAAACTGCGTATACACTATGCAATTTTCAAAAGTTCAAAAGTTTGGGATCAGTATTTTTTTTTTTAATTTATTTAGAATTTGATGCTTTTATTTAGCAAGAACACATTAAAGCGAGCAAAAGTGACAGTAAAGACATTTATAATGGTACAAAAAAAATTGTATTTCAAATAAATGCTGTTCTTTTGAACTTTATTATTCATTAACAAATCGGATAAAAATTAAATCTATCACGGTTTCCACAAAAATATGAATATTTCAACACTGATAATAATAAGATGTGTTTTTGAGCAGCAAATCAGCATATTAGAATGATTTCTGAAGGATCATGTGAATTGAAGACAGGAGTAATGATGTTGAAAATTCAGCTTTGATTGCAGAAATAAATTACATTTTAATATATATTTACATAGAAAACACAAATTTTAAATTGTAATAATATTTCACAATTTTCACTGTATTTTTAATCAATAAATGTAGTCTGATGAGTATAAGTAAATTCTTTTTTAAAAAATGAAAAAACTCTTTACTGACCCCAAACCTGAACGATAATTTGAATGACATTACCAGCCAGTGAAAGTAATGATCATTGATTGATTTGACTGTGACAGATCAATAACGCCGGCTGTATGATGACTAAGAGGGAGGTGAACGGTGAGGGTTTGGAGAAAAGCTTTGCAAGCAACTCTCTGGGTAAGTGAGCAAACAAACAAACAAAACCAGCTCGATATCGCCTCAGGGCTAAAAGTCTTTCCTGCTAACTTCATAATAAATAACATCTTTAATGCCTTAGCAGACTGTTTTCACCTGATGTGAAAACCTCTGTTTCACCTCTGTTGTGTTGTTCAGCCGTGTACATCCTCATCAAGAGCCTCATTCCTCTGCTGGAGAAGAGCCCTGACCCCAGAGTGGTGAGTAAACCAGAAACTGAGAGCGACAGACAGAGAGGTCAGATGGGTCACCTCTCTCTCCTGTCTTTTAGATTACAGTATCATCCGGTGGGATGCTGGTGCAGAAACTGCGAACAGGAAACCTGCAGTCTCAGAGGGGCAGATATGACGGCACTATGGTGTACGCACAGAACAAAGTACGTATATACACATAGAGAGTCAAAAGGAGATTGTGTACACATACAGAAATACTATTTATGATGCCATTTGATAGTATAATCATTTTTGTTATAGAGCTCATTGTTTGATTACTTGAAATGCTGCATTTTAGTCCAGTAATGATTTAGAAAGACGTTTCTTCTGCTCACCAAGGCTGCATTTATTTGCTTAAAAATACAGTAAAAACAGTAAAACTGTGAGATATTTTTAGGATTTAAAATAGTTATTTTCTATGTGAATATATAGTCAGATTTAATATATTCCTGCGATCAAAGCTGAATTTTCAGCATCATTACTCCAGTCTTCAGTGTCACATGATCTTTCAGAAATCATTCTAATATGCTGAATTGCAAGATGTGAACTCAGAATTCTGAGGGAAAAAAAGTGAGAATTGCGAGACGTAAACAAAAAAAAGTCAAAATTGCAAGATTTAATCAGAATTCTAAGGAAAAAAGTCAGAATTGCGAGATATAAACTTGTAATTTTGACTTTGGTTTTTTTTAGAATTTTAAGTTTACATTTTGCAATTTTAACATTTTTTTCAGAATTGTGACATGTAAAAGAATTCTGAGAAAAAAGGTCAGAATTGAAAAATGTAAACTTAACTTTGACTCAGAATTCTTGAATTCTCAGAATTACATTTTAAATTTTTCTTAGATTTCTGATAAGAAAAAAGAATTCTGAGGAAAAAAGTCAGAATTGTGATATGATATGTAAACTTAGAATTTTGAGGAAAAAGGTCTGATTTTTTTTAAAATTCAGAGGAAAAAAGTCCAAATTATAAAGAATTCAGAATTCTAAAGAAAAAAGTCAGAATTACGAGATGTAAAACTTACAATGTTGACTTTTTTCCTCAGAATTATAAGTTTATATTTCACAATTTTAACATTTTTTCTCAGATTTGCTGCTCAAGAAACATTTCTGATTATTATCAATGTTGAAAACTCAATATTTTTAAATACATTTTTTGAAAGGTTTTTTTTTAATGAAAAGAACAACATTTATTTGAAATAAAAAAGCGACATTATATGTCTTTACTGCCACTTACGACCTTTTTATTCATTTAATGCATCCTTGATGATTAAAAATATAAATTTCTGTCCCCAAACAATCCTACTGATCCCAATGGTGTTGTAATATCACTGTAAAAAAAATATACATGACTTTTCTGTCTTGTGACTTCAGTAGCTGTTTATTACTATAGTGATTCTTGTGATATCAGAAGTGACATCTATGTACTTTTTTCTTTTTCTTTTTTTCATTTCAGAGGCAGCAGGTGGTGATGACGGAGCAGTTTGCTAAAGCTCACCCCAACATCCACTTTTCTGTGATGCACCCCGGATGGGTCGACACGCCGAGTAATTGCACACACACGATCATTATATATTTAAACTATGCATTTATGAATATAAATGCATTTTCAAAAGGCTACATGGAATATTTTTACTTTTAAAAATAGTTTAAACTGCAAGAATGTGATAAAATTGATAAAGAATTCATTACATGATCTAAAACATGCCATTTCTGCCTTGATGTTGTTGATCTGTCCAATGTTATATACCTTAAATGCATTGGATAAAAGCATCTGCTAAATGCATGAATGCATATATTTATTTAGCATTGTCTGAATCTACAGATGGATTTCTTCTTGCCTTTCGTTTTTTAGCCATTGCGAACGCGATGCCTGATTTCCACAGCTCTATGAAGGAGCGTTTGCGGACACCGGAGCAAGGGGCCGATACGGTCGTGTGGCTCGCTGTGTCTGAAGCGGCTGTCAAGAATCCCAGTGGGCGTTTTTACCAGGGTGAGCAAACACACACCCACAGAAGCGCACACACACTGGCTGTGCTCCAAAACCTAGTGAGCCACCTTGCTGTCCACATAGGCAGCAAATGAAATCTCGTAAAGCAACTCCATGTGCCACACAAACGGCATTACTCATGCTGAAGCACACAGAAGCCACAATTGATTGCAACAGTTGCATTAACATGTTGCTAAAGTAATGCTTTAAAATGTGTAAAAGTACTTGATGCACATATATTGCATTTTTAAAATTAGTTTAAGCAACATTCGGAAAGATATATATATTTTTTTAATATAAAGACAGCATTGCATCTTTCAACAAGTTGGGAGAAACAATTAATCCAAGATTGCTTAGCAATATTCTGATATAAATATACTGCTATTTCTTTTAGTACTGAAAAATGTGAATTAAAATATAATAATGTAATTAGAAATTATACAATATTTGTAAATGTTATGCATCTTAGACTATGCTATGAAAGATTATTTCTGGAATTTCAAGTTTTTATCTCACAATTGCCACCTAATAAGTCTGTATCTTACAATTATTAGCTAATAAATCTGAGTTTACATCTGGAAATTTTGACTTTTTTTTTCCTCAGAATTCTGGGTTTACTTGAGTTTATTGTTTTTTTCACGTTTTTAGACACCTGACCCGACAACATGACCTTAAGAGTCAGAATTGCAAGATGTAAACCTGCAATTTTAACTTCTTTTCGCATAATTCTAAGTTTACATTTCGCAATTTTAACATTTTTCTCAGAATTCTAAATCGGAGGAATTCTAAAAAGTCAGAATTGTGAGATGTGAATTCATAATTCTGAAAAAAAAAAACAGAATTGCATTATGTAAACGAATCATTTTGAGGGAAAAAAGTCAGAATTGCAAGATGTGAACTTTCAACTTTGACTTTTTTTCTCAGATTTCCGTTTGCATTTTACGATTTTAAATTTTCTCTGAATTTTGAGATGTAAAAAGAATTCTGAGGAAACAGAATTCTGAAAACAAACATCAATTGCAAGATTTAAAAAAATTCTAAGGAAAAAAAAGTAAAAATTGCAAGATTTAATCAGAATTCTAAAGAAAAAAGTCGGAATAGCAAGATGTAAACTTGCAATTTTGACTTTTTTTTTTCTCAGAATTCTAAATTTACATTTTGCAATTTTAACATTTTTCTCAGAACTCTGAGATGTAAAAAAAATTGAGGAAAAAAGTCAGAATCNATTTTCTCTGAATTTTGAGATGTAAAAAGAATTCTGAGGAAACAGAATTCTGAAAACAAACATCAATTGCAAGATTTAAAAAAATTCTAAGGAAAAAAGTAAAAATTGCAAGATTTAATCAGAATTCTAAAGAAAAAAGTCGGAATAGCAAGATGTAAACTTGCAATTTTGACTTTTTTTTTTTCTCAGAATTCTAAATTTACATTTTGCAATTTTAACATTTTTCTCAGAACTCTGAGATGTAAAAAAAATTGAGGAAAAAAGTCAGAATCGTGAGATGTGAACTCATAATTCTGAGGGAAAAAAGTGAGAATTGCGAGATGTAAACAGAATTCTGGAAAAAAAAACAATTTCATTATGTAAACGAATCATTTTGAGGAAAAAAAGTCAGAACTGCAAGATGTGAACTTTCAATTTTTACTTTTTTCTCAGATTTCTGTTTGCATTTTACGATTTTAAATTTTCTCGGAATTTTGAGATGTAAAAAGAATTCTGAGGAAAAAAGTCAGAAATGTGAGATGTAAACAGAATTCTGAAAACAAACATCAGAATTGCACGATGTAAACACAATTTTGAGAAAAAAGTCATAATTGCAAGATTTAAAAAAATTCTAAGGAACAAAGTCAGAATTGCAAGATGTAAACTTGCAATTTTGACTTTTTTTTCCTCAGAATTCTAAATTTACAAAGAATTTAGAATTCTGCGATGTAAACAGAGTTCTGAAGAAAAAAGTCGATTGTGAGATGTGAATTCTGAATTCTGAGGAAAAAAAGTGAGAATTGCAAAATGTAAACAGAATTCTGAGGAAAAAGTCAAAATTGCAAGACTGTATCAGAAAAACTAAAGAAAAAAGTCAAAATTACAAGATGTTTACTTGGAATTTTGACTTCTTTTCTCAGAATTCTAAGTTTACATTTCCCAATTTTTTAATTTTTCTCAAAATTCTGAGATGTAAAAAGAATTATGAGGAAAAAAATCAGAATTGCAAGATGTAAACTCAGAATGCTGAGTATATAACTTGCAAAAGCAAGAATTTAACTCCGATAAAAACAGTCTGAAGTATGAGATATAAATTTGCAGTGTTAAGAACTGCAATTTTATTTGTGGCAGAAATAAGCTACCATAATTTCTGCATGAGCATAGCAGCATGCAGAAGTCAAATTTAAATCAATTATGAGTTGATTTTCCTTTGCTATTGCTGCCTGTGTAGAGTGTTCCAAATCAGAGCCTTATGAGGCTCTCTGTCAGTTAGGATGCTTCCTTACAAGTCAGCTGCTTATATAGGCAGTGGGCAATGAGGCAACGCTCTAGCTGTCTTTCTCTCCATCTCCTCCAATAAGGCATCCATCTGTTTCCATATGAAACAAGTGAGCCTTTCACGAGACAAAGAATGGATGAAAGATGCTGATGAAAGCAAGAAAAGCATGAGCAGTAGAGAGAAGATGAGGAGAATGCAATGAGCGGACAAAGAAAGACTGGACAATGAAAGCGAAGGAGAAAAACGGAGCATAGCAAAAGGAGGGTGAAAGGAGAAGGAAAGAGCGAGAAAGATCAAGAAAGGGAAAAGAGAGCTGGCGGAGCTCCAGTGCAGCTGTAGTGGGCGGAGCTCCTGTACCAGACACGGCCGGAGTGAACTCACAGCGACCTTATGACCTTTCGGGACTGGGAAAACCAAACAGACCAAACAGTCACTACTAATGGTGAAACAGATATCACCATATCTCACAAGCTGACTAATCACAGTACGTTAAAGTTTTTTTTTTTTTCCTGACATTTAAATATGCTAAGGAGGCATTAGCTACTTAAATATGCACTCATTTCCAGAAGAGAAATCTGAACACTGGATTAAGCCAGGTTTCTACTATGGAAGCCAATTTCCACCACTGATTAAAAAATAAAAAAGGTAAATGGGACTTTTTTTTCTCAGAATGGAGTGACATAAACTCACTACTATAAGTTATAAAGTCAGCATTGCGTGACAAACTCATAAACTGACTTTTTTTCTCAGAATTGAGTTGATTTTCTTGCAATTCTGACTTATAACATGCAATTGTGAGTTTATATCTCACAATTCTGAGAAAAAAAGTCAGAATCGCGAGAAAAAAGTCAGAAAAATGTGAGTCAAAGTATAAACTCGCATTTACTAGAAAAATTCTGACTTTTTTTCTCTCAGTTGTGAATTTATATCATGCAATTCTGAGAATTAAAAGTCATAATTATGAGATAAAAAGTCGTAATAACCCTTTTTTTATTCAGTAGCGGAAACATGCTTCCATATCCAACAGATGGGATTTTGTTTATCCATTTTTATCACTCCATAAATCAGAAAATATTGATTGAAATACTAGCAACAGCTGGAAAAAGTTCATTTTGAACAAATCCCTCTGTAAAAATCTCTTTAGAAAATAGATAGGAATAAAATTGTATATTTTGGTGTAAATAATACTAAATAATAAATAATAATAATAATAATAAAAACCTCTTTTTAAGAAAATTGCCTCATTTCGCTTAGATAAAGTAGTAAATAGATAAAGTATAATAAAAAGATATATTATATAGAAATATATTTTTATATAGTATGTATATACATATATTTTTTAAATTTCATATTTAACTATATACAGTAAATATGTTTAAATTTTTAAAAAATATACAGAAACGTAATTAAAATTAAACTACATGTATATGATTTTAAATAGATTTTATATATAGTTTAAATTGTATAATAATAATTTATATATATACTTTTTTTTTTTTTTTTTTACCATTTTATGTAGCCACATATTCAGGACTAAAGCACTAAAAACTCAAGATTTGACTAAAGATAGGACTAAATTTAAGAATGAGCCATTGCAAAACCTCTATTTTGCACCAGTACAGTTCTTATTTCTTGTGCATTTTTATATGATATGCAACCATGAAAAGTTACTTAGCGACTGGAAGCACTCACTTGTGGCCTTGATACTCGTTTCCATGGTAACGGTGACTTCTCTGATTGGTGCATCTTCCCTGAGGATTATGGGTAGTGCAGTTCTTCAACTGGAATTTGGTGGAAATCAGACAATATGGCTTCTACAGAGGCATAATTCAGTTACAAACCCGGTCTCTCTGTATACATATATGTGACCCTGGAGCACAAACCCAATCTTAATTTGTAGCAACAGCCAAAAATACCTTGTATGGGACAAAATTATCGATTTTTCTTTATTTAATGCCAAAAATCATTAAGATGTTTGGTAAATTTCCTACCATAAATATCAAAACAGAATTTTTGATTAGTAATATGCATTGCTAAGGACTTCATTTGGACAACTTTCAAGGTGATTTTCTCACTATTTTGATTTTTTTGCACCATCAGACTCCAGATTGCCAAATATTGTCCTATCCTAACAAACCATACATTAACGAAACACTTATTTATTATTTTAAAAAACTAACCCTTATGACTGGTTTTGTGGTCCAGTGCCATATATATGGATTTTTCAGAAAATAGGAACCATTTAATTATTTCTCCAGATGAATTTGAACACGGAGCATGTGATAACACATCCTTTGGTCTTTGTTTTACATGCTTTAGATCGGCAGATGGTGTCAGCTCATCTTCCCTTGGCCTGGACGCACAGTTCACAGCTGGAAGATCAGAAATTCATGAGCGTCATGGAGGATCTGGCCAAAAGCTTCCAGCCTCACTAAAGAAACAGTTGCATCAGAAATAGATGTCAAACAACTAATACACAAAATATTTTAACAGTTTGGACACTTTAGCCTCACCCGTAAAAAGCCGTGTGAATGTACTCACAGTGTCTCACAACAGACTTTTAGCTGTAGATTAAATGTCCTCCAGAACTCTGAAAGTTTGAAGGTGTGAACGACTGTTCTGCTCAATAAATGCTTAAATATGTCAAGTCTTGTACCTCAACGACTACTTCCTGTTTTGTCCCGTCCAACTTTCTTGTACATTTCAGTTTTCTCCCATCATTGGTCACATCAAACGCAGGAATCGTTCTTTTGCGACACCACGTGATCAATCTCGGCCAATCACAGTGCGTCCTCACTCTCACTGTGCCGGTGACTCCAACGAATCAGGTCAATCAGGTGGGAACCCGTTCTGACCGGAGTCACCCCAGCTGTCAATCACTCACTCACAGCCAATCACCTGGTGCGGCACAGGAAACTGGCCAAAAAGGAGATTTCCTGCTTTTGGAGGCCTGTGATTGGACGTTTCTTTGGTTTGATAGTGGCACCTGATGTTTCAGAGAATGAGGAATTGATGTGTAGTGTTTATTTATTTTTTTTAATATTTGATTTGACAATAACATTTGATTACAATTCTGCATATAAAGACTGGGTTATTAATTATTAACGATGACTGTACGTCTTTGTCAAACACTAATAAATGTTTTTGAACGTGTGTTGGTGTATGTCAGGGTTATTATATTTAACTAAACTCTTAAAAAAAAAAAATGTGTTACTTGAAATATGATAAACGTTAACAGAGATAAAATAAAAGTATTTTTTCCATGTTTCTAAGACAGCATTTCTTATTTTAACTTAGTTTAGCATGATGCACTAAAACAACTGAAAGTGAAAATGAAATAAAAATAATAAAAAAAAAAACATTAAAAAAAATGACTAAAACATTTATAAAAATGGCAAAAACATAAATTACTTAAACTTTAACAAAAATTTAAATAATTAAAACCATTTAAAAAAAATATTGACAGATACTTTGCATTTACTCAAATATATTGAAACATTGAAATATATATTGAAAGTATATTTTTATCCTCTCATTTCATAATATATCTACCAGTTTTGCTCATGCAAACCGTATGCAAGTGAACGCAAAAGCTTTGCAAAATAATTTTTTTCTTCCATCTTACAATTTTCCCATCACCATCTCCTTTAGAATTCACCATAAGCATTGAAAGATAAACCAGAAGCAACTTAAACATGCAATTTAAATGACCAGAAGAACTATATCTCTTCCATGAGATACAGCTTAGATCTTTATTGTAATATTTCGTTCAACCTCTGGGCTGAAACTACCAGTCAGCATTAAGACTTACGTCAGTTTTCATATTAGCGGCAGAAGATTCTTGTATGAAAAATACAGATATTTGAGCTCAACTTTGTATATATAGAGAGAATAATACTTCATTACTGAACTACTGAAGTAAAGTAAGTTTTACAAAAGAGCACATAGAAAAACAGATCTCAAAGTCATTTAGAGTTATTTACAGTTTTAGAGTTTGATCATTAGAAGCGTGTTGAACTTTATAATGTTTTCAACGTCTGAGAATAAAGAAATGGTGATTAAAAATGAACCGGTGTGATTCCCTGAAGTGTCAGATTCAGTAAAATAGATGTTAAAGACACATAAGAGGAATAACTCCAAGCAAAAATGACATGAAATCTTTCCGGGATGAACAGACGACATATTCTTGACACTTTTCGCGGGATTCAACCTTGACTCGCAGCACGTCTTTATGGTAAATGAAGGAAAATGAATTTACAATGGAAAGAAAAAAAACTCCCTCAGTTCCCTGAGGAGAAATTACAATCGTCGTCAGCATCTTTCCAATTTAGTGACACAACGATGTCATACAAAACCTGCTTTCCGTGACATCACCGCATTTAACAGCTTTTACATTCACATCCTGTTTGATTTTTACATTAAATGAGGCAAATCAGCTAAAACTAAATTTATGAATGGGAATGAAATTATTTACAAAGCGCGGAATGAGACGCATATCAAAACTAACAAGTGCTTTACACAGGCACGAATCAGCCATTTAATGCAAACACTCACATAGACGCCGTTTGTACCGTCAGATCATGAACACACACAAACTGTGCAATTCAGTGCAAGGAACAGAGAGACAATAAACGAGGGAGAACGACCGAGAGAAAACAAGAGGAGCGAGTCAAGAAAGTACTGTACTGAAGTAAAACATAAACAGCGCTGGTCAGTTATAACGTTTGTAAACAGGTTAGAATTCTCTCTTCTCATTGGCCAATGTGACGTTAGTTGTGGGTGTGCGTCAATTTAAAACTTCTAGCTTCAGCTTTACGCGCCACAGCTTGAATCAGCCTTTTTGAAAGAAATATAACTATTTAAAGAAGCAGTGCACCCAAAACGACAATTCTGTCATCATTTACTCACGTCGTGCCAACCTGTTGAACACATAAAATTACTATACAAGTCTTGTTAAGCCATACCATAGCTTTGTGTCATGAATGAACCGAGATGCTAAAACTCCCGCCATCCAACGCATCTCTCCAATCTCTTTTGCATATACCGCCATATTGGCGCGATATTGAATTAAACAAGGCTGTTTAGGATAGACTTACCCACTAAATCGTAATTTTCACAACTTTATAGAGTTTTCTCTTCAGAAAGTTTTTTTTCCTCAGAAAAACCTTTCTTCAGCTGAACAGTTGGTATGTTGTTTCATTCCTGTCAAAAATTAAAACTAAATATGGCACTACCTTAACTAAGGTTTGACCTCAGCGAATAACATCAACGTTTGTCGCGTAAACAACTGCAAACTGGCAAGTTATATTATACGAAACAACTTAATTTTGTTGGAAAATAGCATTATTAATATCACGCATAGGTCTGATAGACTACTATTATTATTCGTTTTTGTCATTTTTGGTTTTTGAAGCTATTATACGGATTTAGAAGAGTTGTAATATAGTGCATAGCCTGCTAAACATCTCATTTTCTGTTCCACAGAAGAAAGAAATTGATATAGCTTGGGAAAGACATGAGTAAATGTTGTAAATGCTGACAATTTGGGGAATAAACATCACTTTAATATTAAAGTTTGTTTCAACCACGGGATAAAAAAGGTAATTGCTATGTTTTATCTCAGTTCTGAGTTTATATTTCTCAATTTTGACTTTTCCCCTCACAATTCTGAATTTATATCTCAATTCTGACTTTCTTCTTGCAATTCTGAGGGAAAAGTCAGAATTGTGAGATAAAAAGTCGCAATTGCCAGTGTTATTCCATGGCGGGAAAAAAAACAGAATTGCGAGATATAAACTGAATTCTGAGATGTAAACTTAGAAATCTGAGGGGGAAAAAAAGTCAGAATTGTGAGACAAACTCGCAAGAAGAAGGCAAAATTGTGAGAAAAAAATGTTATAATGATTTTTTTTATTTTGGGGTAGGAAAAGAAAAGCTAAATTGGTAAATGTGAAAACTCAGAAATCTGAGGGAAAAAAAGTCAGAATTGTAAGACAAACTCACAATTGCAAAAAAAAGAGGCAGAATTGTGAGATAAAATGGTATAATAATGATTTTTTTTATTTTGGGGAAGAAAAAAAAAACAGAATTCCAAGATGAAACTTAAAAATCTGAGGGAAACAAAGTCAGAATTGTGATTTTTGGGAAGCAGAAAAAAACCCTGAATTCCTAAATATAAACTTACAATTCTGACTTTTTTTCCTCAGATTTCTAAGTTTACATCTTGGATTTAAGTTTTCTTTTTTTTTGCCCCAAAATAATAATAATTAAAAAAATCATTATTATAACAATTTATCTCACAATTCCACCTTTTCACTTGCAATCGCAAATTTATATCGCAAAATTCTGACTTTTTTTCCTTTAGATTTCTGAGATATAAACTCGAGATTGTAAGAAAAAAGGCAGAATTGTGAGATAAAACGTTATAATAATTAATCATTTAATTAATTGGGGCAGAACTGAATTCCGAAAAACTGAATTCCGAGATGTAAACTCAAATCTGAGGGGGAAAAAAGTCAAAATTTTAAGATATAAACTCGCAACTGTATGAAAAAAGCCAGAATTGTGAGATAAAATGTTAGAATAATGATTTTTTAATTTTGGGGCAGATAAAAAAAAGAATTCTGAGATGTAAACTTAGAAATCTGAGGAGAAAAAAGGTCAGAATTGTGAGATATAAACTCACAATTGCAAGAAAAAAAGCAAAATTGTAAGATAAAAAGTCGTGGACATTTTTTAAATTTCTTTTTTTATCCCGCGGCAGAAACAAGCATCCATATTTTAATTTATCCCTAAATCACAGAGAATGATGATTAGTGCTATAAATAGTGTTTTACAATTGAAGACTACTGTACTAACTTAATGTGTTTAATCATAAAATGCTCCATGGATTTTATGCTACATTTAATAATCCTCACCTACCTGACTTAAACCCATCTGTCATCTCAGTTTAAACTCTACCTTTACTTTATTATCGGGTTTGCAGTGACAAGTTAGTATTGGAATGTTCCATGGTTACTATGGAACACTAATTTCCATGGTAACACTGGAGTGCTGGTTACTATGACCAGTAGTAGCACTCAAATTCAAAAAGGGGAGAAAAGATAAACAAGAAAGATAGATGAAGAAGAAACAGGATGTGATGAAGAAATACTTCCTGTGTTTAAGTGGTACTTCTGGATAGAGGGAATACGACAAGTACAAAATACCAGAAACCTTCAGCCTGTGACAAAGCCACGCACACACACACAGATAGAGCGCAAATATTGTGTTTTTAGAAGTACCTTGAGTTCATGTTCACTCAGATCCAGGTCATCACACCTCATAAGAGACATGAACGCCTGGTTCATAAAATCAAGGAGAATCCCAACGACACACATATTCACATACACCGTGTTGAAGTGTCCGTTTTGCGCAGACTCCACAGCTGAAGGACAGGAAGAGAGTTAGACAGGTAGGTGAGCGTTTCCATGATATCTGTCGGCGGAGTGTGGGCGGTGCTTTCAGAAACAGCCAATCAGCGAGGAGAGAATCCAGCCGCTACACTGCTGCCCACCACCTGCGTCATGTCCCAGATCTGCGCACAGACCAATCAGAACATCAGCAGGGAGAAGACTTCATACATTCAATCACAATCAGAACAAATCTGCAGAAGGAATTTGTTCTGCATATGTTTCATGAATAAGGTCATATAAATAACCTATTATATATTGCATAGTATATATTTACTAATTTTAGCGCTTACTAATATCTTAAATTAGCTTTAATTTTTATTAATTGTAAGTTTTCATTTTAATTTTAGTTCATTTTGGTCATTTTATGTGCTTTTGTTATTTTCATTAGCTGTTTTTTATTTTTATATAGCATTAATTAAGTTTTAAGTCTTAGTTTTAGTAATTTTAGTACTTTTTAAACAGTTATTTCAGCTATTTTTTTAAGCATTTTGTATAATATTAATATTTTATTTGACTATAATGACTTACTTGCAGTGCTATTTCGGTATTATTCATATACTATTGTGCTATTTTATATTTCCAGCTTCAATTTTAGTTAAACTTATAGTAATTATGTTATGTGGTTTTGTCATTTTAATTATTTTAATTCTTTGGAATATTCTGTAGAATATTCTACATTTAGTTAAATCTTAGTTATTTCAGTTATGTTATTATTGTTATTATTATTATTTTTTAATTTTGTCAATCAAAAAGTCACGGATGAGATGCTACAAATCATGGCTGATTTCATTTCTGTGTCATTTGTCACACTGAAAATTAAATGTTAAAATCTAAATGAAAATTTAAATACTAAAATGAATAATACAATAATAAATAACACAAAATAACATTTTTATTTTATTTTATAAAATAATAATTTGTTTTATTTAATAATAATTTTATTACTAAAAATAGTTAAATAATTTATGGTGTATATATATATATATAAATAAAATTGATTCAACTGGGTGTACAATCAGTAAGTAAAAAGTGAAAGTAAAAGTCAGGAAGGAGATGCTACAAATCATGGCTGATATTATTTCTGTGTCATTTGTCACAGTGGAAAATTAAACTTTAAATTCACTGCATTGTGGGATATGATGTTCTATGAGGAATGATCTGTTTATATACTGGTCATATACTGGTTTATATACAGGTCATTTGGACAGTCTACGCATATAAAAATGTATATAAAAACTCTTTAAGTATGGATACTACATACTACAGAAATAACACAGTTGTACAATAGTACGCTACTCCAAATATAATCACTAAAACACTAGAACGAAAGAGATGAGTGTGTGACCTTAACAACTCGATCACTCCCACACGTGACCATCAGCCCTCGGCTCGGGTCCATGTCCATGTAAGCGATGTTGTGTTTCCCTTCATGAAACGTTGCCAGAGGAGTCCGACTGCGACGAGCAAATACACAAGAATAAGAAAATTCATCTGACGTATTAACACAGAGTCAAACAGAAATACAAAACAGACAAAATAACTCACTCTTCCTCTTTGATTGTGTCATAGCAGTCGTCACACATGCGCACCTGGAACTCAAAGCCCATGATGGGGTACGTGGAGCGTTTAGAACTACACTTTCCACAAATCGCCTTACCACACTTCCTGCAGTGATGCTGGGGACAGGAAATGACACGGGCAAAAATGAAGATTTGCTAGGAATGTACTCAACTGCAGGTCATCTGAGATGTAGATGAGTTTGTTTCTTTATCAGATTTGGAGAAATGTAGCATTACATTACTTGCTTGCTTACCAATGGAGTGAATGGGTGCCGTCAGAATGAGAGTCCAAACAGCCGATAAAAACATCAAAATAATCCACAAGTAATCCACACCACTCCAGTCCATCAAATAACATCTTGTTTGGAAGAAATACATTCATTATTAAGACTACGATACAATATCTCTAAACTCCTTAATTCTAAGTTAAGGTTTAATGTTAAAATGTTTTAATAATGCCTTTGTTTCTTACAGCTTTTGGCTTCTCAAGATGTTAACTAATGCACTGGAGTGGTGTGGATTACTTGTGGATTATTGTGATGTTTTTAATCACCTGTTTGGGCTCTCATACTGATGGCACCCATTCACTGCAGAGGATTCACTGGTGAGCAAGTGATGAAATTCTAAATGTCTCCAAATATGAGGAAGAAACAAACTCATCTACATCTTGGATGGCCTGAGGATGAGAACATTTCCAGCCAATCTTCATTTTTGAGTGAACTATACCTTTAGAACTTAAAAGAACTTTAGGTTGGCTTGAGAAAGCCTAGCTTGACAGTTTAAAGCCGTTATAAAACCTTTATAAAAGTTTGAACATTTAGGTAGATAGATTAGATGATTAACATGTTGCTAACATAATTAACATGTAGTTAGCATGTTTATAACATGTTAACATGATTAACATGTAGTTAGCATGCTGCTATATGTTGCTAGAGATTAACATGTAGTTAGCATGTTGCTAGCATGTTTCTAGCCTGATTAGTATGTTTTAATATGATTAGCATGAAGTTAGCATGTTGTTAGCATGATTAGCAAGTTGCTAGCATGATTAGCATGTTACTAACGTGTTGTTGGCATGATTAACAAGTTACTAGCATTTTCCGCACATGATTAGCAAGCTACTGGCATGTTGTTAACATGTTTAGCTAGTTACTAGCATTATTCTAGCATTGTTCTGTGTTACTAACATGATTCTAGCATGATTATGTGTTACTAGCATGTTGTTAGCATGATTAACATGTTACTAGCATGATTAGCATGTTACTAGCATGTTTCTAACATAATTAGCATGTTACTAACATGTTGTTAACATGGTTAGGAAGTTACTAGCATGACTGGCAAATTACTGGCGTGTTGTTAACATGATTAACAAGTTACTATCATGATTCTAGCATGATTATGTGTTACTAGCATGTTGTTAGCATGATTAGCAAGTTACTAGCATGTTTCTAACATGATTAACATGTTACTAACATGTTGTTAGCATGACTAGGAAGTTAGAAGCATGACTGGCAAATTACTGGCATGTGTTAACATGATTAACAAGTTACTAGTTGCTTATAACATGATTGTGTGTTACTAGCATGTTAGCATGACTAACAAGTTACTAGCATGTTTACAGCATGATTAGCAAGTTACTGGCATGTTGTTAACATGATTAGCAAGTTACTAACATGATTCTAACATGAATATGTGTTTCTAGCATGTTGTTAGCACGATTAACAATGTACTAGCATGTTTTTAACATGATTAGCATGTTACTAACGTTGCGAGCATGTTTCTAACATGATTATTGTTACTAGCATGTTGTTAGCATGATTAACAAGTTACTAGCATGATTCTAGATAGAAATAGTACGTATAAGGGAAGTCTGACTAAGTCTCGAGCGATTCTGGGAGTTTAAACTTTGAATTTTGAAAGTTGGAGTTTGAATAATCTTGGCTCATTTGAACATTTCGTCAGTGTAAGTCTATGGGATTTTCCCATGTTTTATTTGCCATTTTTAGGAAAACTGTAAGTCTGATCAGTTAGAAAAGATAAGGCACACTAAGTCATTAAATAGCAGATTTCTCAAGCCAACCTAATAAGACCAAAAGAGCAATATGATGTCAGAGGGGGAGAAACAGAATCAGATCTCTATATTTTTAACCATACTGTTGTGCTCAGTACCTGTCTAAGCCCCAGGGTCTTAGTGTCCCACATCTGCTTTATATTCCAAAAAAACGGCTGTCCGCATTTCTGACAGGAATCGCTGTCCAGCCACTGAGGAGCCTGAAAGAGTTACAAAGAGAGAGATAACGTAAGTCTCCATGACATTTTGAGTATGAGTCGCTTTCTGGTCACCATAGAGATGGATGTGACTTTTAATGACTGACGCAGAGGTTGCCATGGCAACGGCAAGAAACTTCGTCACTGCTTCATGATGAGACAATTTGGCCATGGACTCGTTCAATCATACGTTCTAATATTAGGGGTGTGTGAAAACTTCCTTTTTGACCAGTGAGTGTATGTGAGCTTGTACTATATGAGTATTTATAAAGAATTTATAATCATTAAGCACCTCTTCTCGTGTTGTCTCCATGTTCCACACTGTTATTCCTCCATCAGCAGAGCAGGACACCAGCTGATGGGTCAACGGCAGATACCGCAACGCCTGGACCTTCTCACTGAGTCAGACAGAGAGAGAGAAACAAAGAGTTTCTGACTGACTATCCCAGACAACTGACTTCCTATATATAGGCAAAAGTTTGGGGTCATAAGATTTTATGTAAGAAGTTTTGAAAGAAGTCTGCGTGTGGTCTGTTTATTACATTAATAATCTAATACCGGGGTATTTTAATGAAACGGACGTCATGAAAATCATTTACTTTCAGAATTCTCTTTAAAAGAAATGGAACTGAAAATAGACAAATAGTTCTCATTCTTGGTTTCTATGCCATTTAAAGCCTTGTAGCACATGTGGCAGTGCTTCACCAGGTTATTACTGGTGAGCATGTGTTTGTGTGTGTATTTTCTCACTGGTGTCCCTGCAGTAGTAAAGTGCGTCCCTGTCTGCCACCAATGTCCCACATAATCACACTGTGATCAGACGCTCCGGAAAACAGCCACCTCTGAACTGGATCCCAATATAATGTACCAACACTACCTACAGACAAAGAGAAAAAGACAAATAGCATAGTGTTAAAGAAAAAGCTCAGGTATGATATCAGTTCTTGTCTTTCACAAAACTGTGAAATCAGTCACAAAAGACATTTAAATGTATGTCTATGTGTTGATTAAAAAAGCATGCTCTAGTGTGGCTTTACAGAAATTGATAAAAAAAAAACATTTTTAAATGAGGTCAAAAGTTTACACCCCCCTTTTAAAATCTGCAAAATGTTACAAAATGCACGTTACTGTTTATTCAGTACTGACCTGAATAGGATATCTCACATAAAAGATGTTTACATATTGTCCACAATAGAAAATACTAGCTGAATTTATAAAAATGACCCCGTTCAAAAGTTTACATCCCCTTGATTCTTAATACTGTGTTGTTACCTGAATGATCCACAGCTGTTTGTTTTTGTTTGTTTGTTTTGTGATAGTTGTTCATGAGTCCCTAGTTTGTCCTAAACAGTTAAAACTGCCTGTTGTTCTTTAAAAAAAATCCTTCAAATCCTTTAAATTATTTGGTTTTCCAGTATTTTTGTGTATTTGAACCCTTTCCATTACTGACTGTATGAGATCCATCTGAGATCCATCTTTTCACAATGAGGACAACTGAGGGACTCATATGCAACTATTACAGAAGGTTCTTCAGAAGAGAAAAAAAAAATGCACTGAGAGGGTGAAAACTTTTGAACAGAACGGAGATGTGTACATTTTTCTTATTTTGCCTAAATATCATATTTTTACATTTTGTACTGCCCTTCAGAGGCTACAGATACTTACGTTTCCCAGATGACAAAAGTTACATTTACCCTAATCTTCAAATTTAAAAAGTTTTGTTTATTTAACATGTTTATATCTTATCTATGATATCCAGTGAAATGTTTTTTTTTTTTAAATGGCTGCTTTGACACCACCACTGCACACACCAGTGATGCCAGTGGTATCCAGTGAAATGTGTTATCAGAATAGCTGCTTTGACATCCTCACTGCATTTCACTGGATACCACTGGATTCACTGCAGTGTGCAGTGTTGTCACAAAAGCCATTCTGAGGTCATTTTTATATCCTACCTATGACATCCAGTGAAATATGATATCAGTATTGCTGTCATGACACTACCACTGTACACTCCAGTGAATCCAGTGGTATCCAGTGAAATGCAGTGAGGAAGTGAAATGGGTTATCAGATTAGCTGTTGTGACATCTTCACTGCATTTCACTGTATACCACTGGATTCACTGCAGTGTGCAGTGATGGTGTCACGAAAGCCATTATAATTAACATTTCACTTCATCACTGCATTTCACTGGATACCACTGGATTCACTGCAGTGTGCAGTGGTGTCACAAAATCCATTCTGAGGTCATGTTTATATCCCACCTATGACATCCAGTGAAATATGATATTAGTGAAATGCAGTGAAATGCAGTGATGGTGTCACAACAGCTATTCTGATTATACTGCACTTCATCACTGCAATTCACTGGATTCACTGGAGTGTGCAGTTATAGTGTCACAAAAGCCATTTGCCATGTTTATATCTTACCTATAGTAAAATGTAATATTGGAATGGCTATCGTGACACCACCACTGCACACTCCATTGTATCCAGTGAAATGTGACATCAAAATTGCTATTGTGACACCATCACTGCACACTCCAGTGAATCCAGTGGTATCCAGTGAAATGCAGTGATAACGTGAAATGTGATGTCAGAATAGCTCTTGTGCACCACTGTATTCACTGGAGTGTGCAGTGATGGTGTCAAGACAACCATTCTAATATCATGTTTACAACAGCAATTTTAATATATTTCACTAGTATTTCACTGGTATGGAAGTGCAATATGATCAGCATAGCTCAGAATAGCACGGTAAATGTGTGTATTTGTAGCTGTGTTACCTTCATGTCCCTTTAGCGTGGTAATGACAGAACACGTCTGTTCATCCAGTTTCAGTAGAGTGATCTGCCCTGAATAATCTCCCACAAAGGCATGCTGGGTATCGTTGTCATATCTACATGTGCAGTCAAGAAAACAACACAGAAAATAGGAAATAATCCTAATAACGAAAACCTTAAGACAGTTTAAAACACTAAATCATTTGAGAGTCCATTTAGGATTAAAACAAATCTATTCAAATCTAGAATCTAACAAATCTATCAAATTTTGCAGGGTTACTGGTATCAAATCTTTGAAAGACATTCTGGGATTTGTTAATGAGCAGAACTGTACATTTTTAAATTTATTTTCCAGAGTTACACTACCTTTCAAAGGTTTGAAAGAAATAATACTTCTCTTCCACAAAAAGATACATTAAACTAATCAAAAATTAAAGACATTTATAATATTACAAACATGTTCCTTGAGCAGCAAATCAGCATATTAGAATGATTTCTGAAGGATCATGTAACACTAAAGACTGGAGTACAATTCAGCTTTGATCACAGGAATAAGTTACATTTTACAGTACTTTTATATAGAAAACGGTTATTTTAATTAGTAATATTATTTTACAATATTACTGTTTTCACAGTATTTTTGATCAAATACATGCTGCACACACCATTGAGATGGACAGAAAGCAATATAAGCATACATGCAATGTAAAAAATGCATTTAAATGTTTCTGAGAGACACTGAAGTGAAGGATACTGTAAACAGGAAGCCCATGAGCCGAAGCTGTGGCGTCCCAGCATAGAGCCGCTTTGAGTGCTCATCCAGCTGATGCTTTTATCATGACCCGTACTGATCACCCACTGACTCTCCAGAGAGAAGATGAGCTCCGACACACGGTTCTGATGAGCTGCACACACACAGATAATGAAGATCAAGGTTCATAAGTATAAAAAAAGCATCCACTGCATACTTGGTTTTCTTTTAAAAAGTATGTGAATCTTTATGCAATATGTATGATAAAAAGTAGCGTGCTACATTGTTGCCACATGACCTCGTTTGCATCGGGGACTATTATCATGAACTAAAACTATTAAAACATTTTTGATAATTGATATGAAGCTGCTATCAAATTACATATAATTCTTTTTAAAAAAAAGCTTGGCAACTAACTGAAACAAATTAATTACATTAGTTACATTACATTACAAACTAAAAATACCTAAAATTAAATTACATAAAATAGAATTTTTTGATAATTAATATGGAGCTGATATCAAATAAAATATTATCTATTAAAAAAAAAATTAATTACATTAGTTACATTACAAACTAAAATTACATTAAATTAAATGACATAAAATTAAATGCAAATTACACAAAATGTAAATTAAACTAAAACTACAACTGAAAGGAAAATAAATTAAATCTAGCAATATAAAAAATAGTAACATTTTACAATCAGGTCCCATTAATTAACATCAGTCAGAGAATTAACTAACATTAACTAACAATGAGCAAAACATCAGTTACAGTATTTATTAATCCTCATTTATATTCGTTAATGAAAAAAATACAACTATTCATTGTTTTTTATTTCATATAATATTAACAGAAACAGCTTTTGATTTTAAGTAGTAAATGTTAAAATTAATATAAACAAAAATAAATACTTCATAAGTATTAAGTATTTAGTTTATGTTTGTGTTAACTAACATAGCTTTAATGTAAACTTATTCCAAAGTGTTATTAAAAAAACAGCACACAACAAAAAAAAGCCAAAAATGTAGCAAAAATTAAAAACAAACTTTAAAATCTAAAAATAAAATCTAATTTGAAATATTAATAAAACGTAATGAAATAGCAAGTATGCTTAATTAAAATACATTCAGTTATTAAGCATTTTAATTCATTTTAATTAGTGCTGTCAAACAATTAATCACGATTGATCGCAAGTATTTGTTTACATAATATGTGTACTGTTTACATTTATTATATATATATATATATATATATACACACACATACAGTATATATTTTTAAAATTCTTAAATGTATATATTTTAATATTATATATAAATATATTTAATATATAAACATAACATTCTTCTTAAATGTATCCATACATGTGTGTGTATTTATATATACAACTAATAAATATGCACAGTACACGCACACATATTATGTAAACAAAAACTTTTCTTTTGTGTGTGATTAATTGTTTGAGAGCACTGTTTTTAATCCACTTGAGTGAAACATCCAAACCCATGGCAGTCAGGTTATTCACCTATTTATTTATTTTTAATTCTTTCCTCTGGTTCATTGGCTACACTGAAATAGAATATCCAGTCAAGCACATTGCATTGTGGGGTACCGTATTACATGAGCATGCTCTGCTGTACTGCACATTATGTGGATCATTACGATTCACCACACAAACACACACTTTTGTGATTTGCTTCATGTCCTCTAGGCAGAGTTTTGAGCATTGAGATATTTGTGGGATGATGTCATGATGATCTGATGATGAGTCACCGTGTGTCCTAATAGGGCAACTAACCATATAACCGTATTATATCCGGAAAGAAACAATGCTACATGCAATTCACAATAGTAATTCATACACATGAAGCAAACTGCAATGTTTTTCAGTATTCATAGGTCAGAATACGGGCTGTCTCACACACACACTTTCCTGGCATTGTCCGGTTTTCTCCAGACACATTTTCCAGAGCTGCTCTGACTCATCCACTCGTAATCATCTTGTGTGTGAGTGTGTGTCCAGTCAGAGCTCACATGGGACTCTGAGCCCCAGGGCATGCTGGGAAAGAACAAATGCTCCTCAAGTGATCGGGTGTGGCCTAAGTAAGTAGAGTAGCGTGTGTGTGTTTCTCTCTCAAGGAAATAAACACATACACACACACACACGCCCAGGGGACATAGAGCACATGTGTCGTACAAACACACTTCAGCTCTGCTGCAAGAGAAATCCAAGCCGTCGTCTAAAGTGTGCTATTACACTAATGGAAATGAAGCCTGATTCACTTTGCACAAGCCTCTGGTTTTACCTGGGTATGTTTTGACATGGTTCATCTTGTTGAAGTCTTCTGAGATGAGGAACTCCTGAAAGACACAAACAAAGAACGTTACAGAAAAATGACACAATGGCTTAGTTGATCCACTTACTCACACTCATGTGGCCACAAACTCAGACTTTCATCCTTTATGAAACACAAAATGAGACATAGTGTTCACAGCACTCTTTCCTAACAAAAAAGTAAAATTTTTCACCCTCTATAGTTCCTATACATGATTTTTTTTAAAAGAAATTAATATTTTTATTCAGCAGGGATGCATTAAATTAATCAAAAGTGAAAGACATTTATAAAGTGACAAAAGACAACTGTTTTCAGCATCAATAATAATCAGAAATGCTTCTTGAGAAGCAGATCAGCATATTAGAATGATTTCTGAATGATCATGTGACATTGAAGACTGGAGTAATGATGGTGAAAATTCAGATTTGATCACAAAAATAAATTACACTTTACAATATATTCAAATAGAAAACAGGTATTTTAAATTGTAAAAATATTTCACAATTTTACTGATTTTACTGTATTTTTAACAAATAAAAACAGTCTTTGTGAGCATGAAAATACGTTTTATTTTAAAAAAACATACATGGAAAAAGAGCAGCGTGAACATTCTCCTAAACATCTCATTTTGTGCTCGACAGAAATAAAAACATACAGTTGGAGAACAACATGAGGGACACAGCTGACCTGCTATGAGCATATGAAGAGACCAGTATAGAGACAAATAATGTAAGATTTGAACACTTTGGCCCTCAGGGGGGGCGATATAGTGACACTCACCACAATAGCTCCATTGTCTTGGCCTATGAAGATCCGCCTGCTCTCATGGTGATATGACACACAGGAGCACGGAGCTGGACAAAAACAGAAAGACTTGACCTACTTCATCACTCATTTCTGCTGCTTTAAGGTGAAGTGTGTCAATCTGTTCTATTAACGGCACCAAAAATAACATCTGTGTCTGCCTAATGTTGTTACTGTTAAAGTAAAACTATTTAAAACTAAATTATTAACAAATTGAAAACTTAATAAAGCTAAAATAAAATAAATGTTAGACAAAAATGTAACGAAAAGGTTGCCTTTTTACTTTCAAATACTAAAAACCAGTAACTAAAATAAAAATTAGACGAAAACATAAATTTAATTAAAAATTAAAAAAAGCATTTCTAAAAAACAAAAACAAACTTATAATTAGAAATGTTGCCTGCACAACTAACTGAAAGAAATAACTTAAAATTCTACAATTACTAAAACTAAAAAAGTAAACTAAATAGAAACATATACTTAATTAAGTTGTTATTAATTATAAATTAAAATAATAAATAAAATATAAAAACAAAAGTGAATTCAAAAAGCTAATAAATACTATTCTATTATATATAAATGTTGTTAACGTTAACATAAAACTAAAACAAAAAATAAAACTAATTATTAACAAAAAAATCATTTGAAATAAAGCAAAAATAAAATAAACATTACATGAAAACTTAAATGAAAATGTTGCCTAAAAACTAATAAACACTAAAAACTAATCAATAAAACTAAAATAAAATAAATATTAGATGAAAACCTAAACTTAACTAAAAATTAAAAATGAAATGAATGCTTTTTTTAGTTTTATAAACTAAAAACAAAAACCAAATAACTAAAAATTAATTTTAAAACTTAAAAAAAATAAAGCTAATATATAAAACAACAAATATTAGATTAAAAAAAATAAATAAAAAAAAAACTTAAAAGAAAATTAGAAATGCTGCCTGGACAACTGACTAAAATAAATAATCTGAAATTCTAAAATTACTAAAAATAATAATAATAATAATAATAATAATAATAATTAAATAATTAATTAACTAAAACTAAAAAGAAATATACATAAAAACACTATTAAAATTGCAAAAGCATGAAACTAATTAAATTAATTTTTAAATAAAAATGTTGCCTGAACAACTACCTAAAATAATACAGTTGAAATTCTACTAAATCACTAAAACAAACAAATAATAATAATAATAATAATTATTAATTAAAACTAAATAAAAAAATATATAAATATGAAAACTAATAACTAATAAAAATGTTAAAAGCACATAAAATCTTAAACTAAAATTTAAATAACTGAAAATATAAAAATAAAAGCACAAAAACTAATAAATACTACTGTATTATATAAATAACAGTTTCTGAACAATTTTTCCTCCGACACACTGAACATTTTCTCAATGCATTTCTCTCAAACACAGCTCCAGCTGGAATCTGACATGACAAGCTGCTCAAACAAAGAGCAATGGCGTATTAAAAATTTACACACCTACTGGTGACACTGGGGAATATATGTGAGATACGAAGAGGTGATATGGTCGCTATGGTAACAGAGCTACGTGAACACTGAGTAGCAAGAATGAATTATTTTTATTTTGGTTCATTTACCTGCAACTGATGACGTTCAAATCGTCATTCAACCTGCTCTCGCTATATTTGAGATGTAAAAGTTTGTGATTTTCATTTTTTGGGGTGAAATGATACTCACAGGACACAGTGTGGTAGATACTGGGCCAGTACTGTCCACTGTCCCGCTTCAGCCAAACTCGAATCGTCCTAAAAGAAACAAAAACAAGAAATACAAATATGTATTGCATTATAAAATATGCATCATAAAATTAATAATTTAAATTATTTGAATTTATTATAACTACTATATTATAACTATTAAATTGAATTTTATATAACTTATTAAAATATAATCATGACATATATAAATATAATATAAAAATAACAATAAAAAATATGTTGAGATGTTTTATGTATATTAACAATATATATATTATATAATAGAATAAATGTATAAACATATTAGACAAATTATATATATATATATACAAAAATGTATAACTGTATAATGTACGTAATATTACATAGTAGAATACATATAATACATATATATATTTTTTTATTTTTTTTTATTTTTTTTTTTTTAATGAACAAAATTGACTCTCTGAGGTGTGTTATGCTCATGCACAGAAACACACATTTGTCTCCAGAGATGTTTTATGTACATTAACAATATATAATATAACATAATATAATATTAAAACAAGAAAATAATGCTCATATAAATTAATCTTAAAAAATGAAATAAATACAAAATAATAATACAATATTTAAAAAAAAAGAACAAAAATAACCCTCTGCAGTGTGACGGTCATGCACAGAAACACACGTGTTCTAAAAGCAACTGAAATCTCTGTTCCTTCAGTTTCAGTTCCACCTAAAAATCTCAAGCGTATCATATTTTGCAAAGTTTTATATTTTGTGTATCTGCTCTCATGTGTCAAACACAAAATCAGCACACAACCACATACGCATCTCCAGTAACACGGTTTTGCCTTGCTCAGAGCCATTTTGCCAACTGTCCTGCCAAAACCAGTATGTTTCAAATGTAAACATTTAGATACCAAAAAAATCCTATCCCTAGAAGCAAAGCCTCTTCATTTACAGACACTCCCTCCAACTATAAGACTAAATCTGATAGCATAAATAAGATGCTTATTTAAAGAAACTCTTTTCTGGACAAAAACATCTATTTTAGATCTGCTTGTCTAATCTTTAAACTGCACTTAATGGCTGACTGAAAACAACACAAGCTGTCTGAGTTCGATTCTCCTGTTTAGCATTTTAAAAGATGTTTAAATCATGTCTTTCGAAGCATTAAGACGAGTCCGTTGAAATGCATGACGACATCAGATGTGATTTCAAGCCTTGAAGAAACAAACAAAACACTTATGTCTTCATGCTGAGAGGAACTTAACCAACATCCCTGCCAAAAGGTGCTTTACTGGACTTTTTAAGCTGATGAATGTCCAAAACCACTCTAAAACCATTAAAAAGACAATCTACATCCTTAGACTGGTTTAAGTTACATTCCTAAGCAGACTTTCCACATAAAAACCACGTGAACAACAAAGAAACACTACAAATATTATCCAAAAAAGACACAATGTCTATGTAAAAAAAGTAAAATATCCATAATAAATGCAGCCTTGGAGATCAAAAGAGACTTCTTTCAAAAATATGTATGGGAAAAAGAGCAGCGTGAACATTCTGCTAAACATCTCAATTTGTGCTCCACGGAAATAAAAACATACAGTTGTAAAACAAGACCAATTTACTGTGATACCACATTTTATGCCAAAAAATACCAGTTTTTACAGTTTCTGTAACAAATGTGAATTAGTCCTTGTGAGCTCCTCCAATTAGTGTAAGCAAATATAAGCAACTAAATAATTTTAAGTTTATTTTTTATGATAACTTGGTTAATATCAAAATACCACAACACAACTATAATAATCCCTAGTAGTAACAAATACATGTATAATATTCTGGCCTGTAAACTGATATTACAGTCCGAGTTTGTGACAAAACACCATAGTTACTGTAGATAATGTCGGTGTAAAATCTAAAGGAATTAACACCAGATCTCATTCAAACACTGGAAAGTTTTACAAATCAGTCTGATTTTGATTTGTGGTCACATTATTACATCTTTCCCTAACACAAACCACAGTTTTACTGTAATAACGATAACTGCATGTGGTTTTCTACTTGACTGGAAACTATGATTACCATGGTAATGCACAATAATTCATTTCAATAGTTCAAATCTGAATATCAGTATCAGTTTTTAAGCAACAATAAGTGTGTCAAGTTCAAGTGCTTCCGTACAAAACAGTAAAAAACAAACAGCACCCTATGTAAACATGGTAATCCTTAAGTACTATGGTATATCACAGTATTGTGGTATTACCATGAAGCGCGGTATCGCCATTGTACTTTTTGCGAGAGAATAAACACGTAGGCTCCTTAAATAATAAACAGGTGAATTAATTAATCAACTAAGTGTTGATTTGAGTGTTCAGAGCGCGTTAATTGTCATGATATGATCATGTGTCCAGTGACTGTCCGGCGCGGGTGTACCTGTCCTCGCTGACCGTAATGACTCCATCCTCTTTCGGGATCAGCACAGCAGCGTTCACGCCGTCGCTGTGGCCCTCGATTTTGTTCAGCAAGACGGGTCTGGAGCTCTGAGGCCTCGAATGGATCTCCGCCGCCATGGCTGTTTCCCCTTGATTCCTTGTGTGCGATGATTCCTCCTCTCGAGTCAGCTGAGCGCTCGGGAAGTTCAACCACAACAGCGCGAAATACCGTAACGCTACGTGAAAACGCGAACGTAAAAAAAAAAACATAAACACTGCGTAAAGGCCGCGGTTCACTTTTGCTATCAAGCTTCGCTGTATAATTTTAATATTGTGTAAAATAAATGTTTAATACATTCTAGAATATTATTTATGAATATTTTAATGTATAACTTGCATATAATAATTTTTAATAAGTATTCGTATTAATATATCAAAGTTAATCGCTACTGTGTATTAAATTATTTTAAATTAAATTATATACATTTATATTATTCTTCGTAATTGTAAATACCTTTACGCTAACATTAGTATATTATACATTTATGTAAACTATTTAAATACATATAAAACATAAATATAAAAATATTCCAAATGTATTTTGTAGTTGCTATAAACGTCTTTTATATCTTAGATTTTCATATTAAAATACTTATTATTATTATTATTATTATTTTTAAATAGACTTTGCCTATAAGAGTAATAGGCCTAAGTATTAGTAACAATACTGTAAGTATCAATGACTACTACATATTTGGTTAATAATTTATCAACGTTGTGCATTACATGCATGTTAAGTTATTATGTTAAGTTCAATTATTTACATTCACATTATTCTTACATAATTATACATACTTGTAAATATAAAATAACCTAACATTAGTATAAATATAACATATAGTACAAATGTAATACAAGTTTACATTTAAATTATTCTTAGATAATTACATATAATTATGAATATAATTAACCTAAATATAAATTGTAATCTATAGATAGATAGATAGATAGCTACAGATATAGATATAGTTCTGGGCAACGATTAAACGCGATTAATCGCTTCCAAAATAAAGTTTTTGTTTATATATGTGTGTGTACTGTGTATATTTATTATGTATATATAAAGATACAGTATACATTTTGAAAATATTTACATGTATATATTCATATAATTTATATTATATATAAGATATATTTAATATATAAACATATTTTTCTTAATATATATATAT
>JAHKKF010537632.1:0-24904 GCA_019740295.1 Labeo calbasu
ATGGAAATATTTTCAAAATATATACTGTGTGTGCATTTATATACACATAATAAATATACACAGTATACACACATATGTAAACTAAAACTTATTTTGGACGCGATTAATCGCTTGACAGCACTAATATTTTTTAACTTTTAAAATTTATTCATTAATTTTATTCTTTTTTTAAAATAAGTATTTGAAAAAGATATTCAGATATTTCATACACTGACCCAAGCCAGCTACTATCTTTTTTCTTGAGCCCTGTAAACTCACCAGTTTTGTAAGGGTTTTGAGCAGAATACGTTCTTTCTTTCATGTGTACGTGTGTGTGCTTGCATGCTGCTTGCTACATCCTGTGAGCTACTTTTCATTGTGACACCTCGACTGATGGACTCAACCACCACAGCATATTATAACCATGTGGGGAATCTCTCTCTCTCCTCCCGCACTCTTCCCCTTACACTGTCTCTTGCACCACTGTCATTATTAAGTCCAAACTTTGACTCGGCCTGCAGCCAGCTTTTGTAAATGAGAAACAATTTTGGGATTTGGCTTAGAAAATAAAAGCCCTCCACACTGGCTTTGATGTCTGATAGTAAGAGAGAAATGACATTTTAAATAGGCTGAAAAAACAAAACCTTGAAAGTGCTTCCATTCTGTGGTGAGGATGTGTGATTGGATGAGGAAACTAGTGACAGGCCTGACTGTGTATGCTAGGAGGAACTGGGAAATCCACTTCCCTTTTTTTCGGATTGTGCGTGTGTTCTGAATCATAGATGCTGTATAATTTCTGTGTGTTTGTGCATGTGTGCGCATACAGTGATCAATAATCGATCAGTCTGTGCGTCCTCAACAAGGTCAGATCGTCCCACCTTGGTGCATGTAATTTCACAGTTGTGCTGAGCTCATCACCATCAGATACTTAAATGATATCTGGCAATACCATCAAGGATTTTATGCTGCAATGGCATCTGACACCTGTATGTACCAGGTGCACACACACAAAAACAAGCTCTTCCCATTCAACATCCAGTTTATTTTGTACACTTGTCACTATTTTCCATTATTAAACGCATTTTATCTTACGTTTTGTGTGACTATTATACAAGGCACATTGTATATTTCGATATTTGGGTATCTTGAGCAGTATGTGGCAGTATGTGATCATGCGAGGGTGGGATACCACACAGCAAGACGAGCGCTGCAAATGTATGCAGAGCCTTCATTAAATATACATAAAGCATGCTTTTTAAGGACACGTCGGCTTCCACACCAGTAAAGAAAAAAAGCACAAAACAAAGATTAGCATCAGGAATTCAATATTAATCAGTCTCTCGGGACACACACACACTCTCTTTCTCTCTCTCTCTCTCTGTTTTCCTCTCCTTCTCCTCTCTCTCGTTATAGCGAAGGCTTTAATTCGAGAGGGACTTGTTGCTTTCGAGCCGCATGTCTGAATATTTTCATGTTCTCTGATTAAAACAAAACTCCGGTTGACGCGTCGCCTTTGTCTTTGGCCCGTGCTTTGATTGCTTGTTGAGTTTTCCTTGCTCACTTTCATCCCTCCCTAATCGTCTTCCTGAATCTTTTTGTTTGGATTTTTATTATTATTCTTTTTTTTTTGTAGAACTTGGCTGTTTTTTTTTCTTTCTCTGTCTGTCTCTCTCTCTGGTTCTGATTAGCGTTTCTCAGACTCAGCAGGAGGTTGGCTAGCTGTGGGGGAAGACAGTGCCGTGACCACCGTGACCACACAGTCATGCCTGAACACGGAGCCAGCCTTCCATGCATCCCATAATAGCCCCTGTTCTATTTCTGGACTCCGGCCTTGCCATTTTTACCCAGAATGCACAGAAAAACGAAGCCTTATTTGACCACACGAATTCTCAGCTTCACTCCTCCCACAAGTCAAATTCTGCAAAGCGAACAACATGTCAAAACATGCGGGTCTCATTCCAATAATCTGAAAGAGTTCCTCCCTAAAATGCATCGATTTAACACAGAACTGCTTAAACGGATGCAGTATGGCTGCTTTGTTCTGTCCAGCTTGTGCAGCCGATCTCTGGTCAGGTGTACTGTGTGTTCACAGTCGGCTCAATTAGGACACAAACATGCTCAGCGGCTATCAGCATGGCAACATAATGACTGTGATTTGGATTGAAGAGGAATGCATGACTACATACAGAGGGGCTGTTGACAAGGGAAAGTGGTGTGCCAGTGTGTGTGAAAGTCTATATGAGCCTACCCTTATTATCGCTCTTTTCCCATAAACAGATCTTTAGCTTTGAAAACGTATGGGCTAACGTCAGTAAACTTGTTTGTTTAATTACTTATGCACATTCAGACCCACACACACTTATACATGGGTAGCCTGGTGATAATAGCTCTGGGCTAGCGACCCAAACAGGTGTGATCCCAGATAGGGGTGACCCACGTTACTGAGAATCGTGGTGCCCTTGGGCAGGGCGGTTAACCTGAGCTTGCTCCAGGGGAATCGTCCCTGTAATTAATGTACTGTAAACAAGCTTTGAATGAAAGCGTCTGCTTATTGACAAGTAGGCAATTATACAGCAAGTTGCTTTGTGTAATACGTTAATTTTTTAAAGATGATGCGGCTTATGTGGTTGGCGCACATGAGAGCGCGTGCTGTTATAAGTCTCTCCTGAGTCAGAGTTTTGCAGGGCAGTAGAATGAGACTCGGGGCTGCTGGTAATCCCTCTCTGGGCTCGGAGTTTCTGAGCCTCGCTTTCACACTGATACTGGTTGGTTAGAGGGGGATTAGAGGACTTCATCATTCACTGGACCCCAGAATAGAGGTGTGGATCAGGGTGAGAAGAGGGAGAAAGGAAAAGCAAAGGAGAAGAAAAGGAATAAGGAAGGGAGGAAGGAAAAAATCTGAAAGATGGGAAGAAAGACAGTAAGGAAAGAACAGGGGAATGAAGAAACAAAGGAAGAAAAAGTAAGAAGGGAAGATAAGTAGAAAGGAAAAAAGAAAAGGTAGGAAAATGAAAAGAAAGAAGAATAAAGGAACAAAAAGGAGGAAACTAAGGAGGGCACACTCTAAAAAATGATGGGTTAAAAACAACCCAGCACTGGGCAAAATAAGGACAAAGCCAGCAATTGGGTTGTTTTGTCCCAACAGTTGGGTTACTACCCAGAAGTTTGGGTTAAATATTTAACCCAACCACTGGGTCTAAACAATCGCTGGGTTTGTCCATATTTTACCCAGTGCTGGGTTGTATTTAACCCATCATTTTTTAGAGTGTGCCTTCCTTAGTAAAACAACATTTAAAAAGGTGCTGAAAGTAAGAAAGGAAGGAAAGGAAAAAGGGAAGATGAAAGAAAATAATTAGGGATGGTGCACTCTAAAAACGCTGGGTCAAGTGCTGGGTGAAATATGGACAAACCCAGCAACTGGGTTGTTTTGACCCAGCGGTTTAAATATTTAACCCAACCACTGGGTCAAAACAATTACTGGGTTTGTCCATATTTTACCCAGTGCTGGGTTGTATTAAACCCATCAAATTTTAGAGTGAAGGAAAGTAAAATGAGAAAGCAAATAATGGAAAGAAAAATGGAAAGGTAGCAAAGGAAAACTACATTTAGAAAGGTGGTGAAAGAAAGAAGGAAGGAAAGAAAAAGGGAAGATAAAAGAAAATAATTAGGGATGGTGCACTCTAAAAACGCTGGGTCAAGTGCTGGGTGAAATATAGACAAACCCAGCAACTGGGTTGTTTTGACCCAGCGGTTGGGTTGCTCCCCAGAAGGTTGGGTTAAATATTTAACCCAACTACTGGGTCAAAACAATCGCTGAGTTTGTCCATATTTTACCCAGTGCTGGGTTGTATGTAACCTATCAAATTTTAGAGTGAAGGAAAGAAAAATGAGAAAGCAAATAATGGAAAGAAAAATGGAAAGGTAGGAAAGGAAAACGAAATTTAGAAAGGTGGTGAAAGAAAGAAAGGAAGGAAAGAAAAAGGGAAGATAAAAGAAAATAATTAGGGATGGTGCACTCTAAAAAAAAAAAACTGGGTTATATGCTGGGTGAAATATGGACAAACCCACCAACTGGGTTGTTTTGACCCAGCAGTGGGGTAAATGTTTAACCAAACCAGTCATAAGAAATAAATAAGCTTTCCATTAATTATATATTTGTTAAGAGAGGACAATATTTGGCCGAGATACAACTATTTGAAAATCTGCAATCTAAGGGTGCAAAAAAAAAAAAGCAAAATATTGAGAAAATTGCCTTTAAAGTTGTCCAAATGAAGTTCTTACCAATGCATATTACTAATCAAAAATAACATTTGATATATTTACAGTAGGAAATTTACAAAATATCTTCATGGCATAAATGAAAAATCAATAATTTTGACCCATACAATGTATTTTTGGCTATTGCTTTGTGACTTATGACTGGTTTTGTGGTCCAGGGTCACATATAGTAATTTTTAAGCAATATCTGAGTTAAATAAAAATATCCAGAAGGTTGGATTAAACAATTAACCTAACCACTTTAACCCAGCATTTTTTAGAGTGTGGGGAAAAAAGGAAGAATAGATGGGAAGAAAATGAAGAAACAAACAAAGGAAAGGGTGGAAGGAAAGGAGGAGAAAGGGTAGACAATGGAAGGAAGACAAGGAAGGAAGGAAAGAAGGAAGAAGAAAACAAATGAAAAAGGACATTTAGGAATGAAGGAAAAGAAAAATAAAGCAGTTGGAAAGAAGGATGCAAAACAAAAAGCGAAAAAAGGAAGAAGGAAAGAAAAAAGGGAAACAATGAAAGAAAAGGATAAAAAGAGGACAAGGGGTAGAAAAATAGTAGAAAGACTAGACAGCAAGTAATGAAGGAAGGAAAAGGCAAGAATTGAGGAAATGAGTTGAAAAAGGTGGAATGAAAAGAAAGAAGCAAATGGGAATTGGAGGAAGGAAGAAGAAACGAGAAGAAACGAAGGAGGGATGGATAGACAGGAAGAAACGAGATGGGGAGGAAAGGGAAGAAAAGAAAGAAAGAAGGGAAGAAAGAAAAAGACAGACAAGACAGGAAGAAAGCAGGTGATATATGTGTGAATATAATGTATATGTGAGTGCGTGTGTGTGTGTGTTCTTTCCACTATGGTTTATGCTTCAGCGAGAGTGCTGATGTCATGTAGACACTACCAAGATTAAAGTGCTGCACCCGCTGTCTGGGGTGTAAACACTGCCGGCACATTAAACACTGCAGAGAGAGAGAGAGAGAGAGAGACGGTGGGACGGTGGGACAGGGGTACAGGGGTACAGGGAACCATGTAAATGAAAGTCAGAGAAAGATAGAAATGAGTAACAGAAAGCGGGAGTGTGGGGAAAGAAACGAAAGCTGCAGATACAACAAAACCGCAAGGCAAAGTGTCTGATTAATGAAAGAGAAAGTTAATGTGTAATGACTCCCTGAAGGCACATGGCAGTGACATCAGCACCAATGCATGTTCATTAATGTTAGAAGCTCTGATCACGGAATTGCCGTTTCTCCGTTTCTCCTTTCACAGCATTTGCATTGTTTTCGCTACAGCGCTGTAATTATAAGATGCGTTTACATGAGACATGTCAATGTAACGCTGCTTTGGCTGCAACGAGAGCCTCGTGCACGCTCCTCAATAGATTATGGCATTCATCAGGCATATTTTGATTTGATAATTCTTGTATTCCTGTTCTTGTCCTTCAAATCAACATCCTGCATCTGATTATAAAGGAAATAAGCAGTTCTCAGGGAGCTGACGGAAATCAGGCGAAAATAAAATAGCCACATAAATAATTTGCCTACAGTTCAGAGACTGTGTTTGCAACGATAAGGAAGATACTCATCCGCTTACCTTGTTTTTTCCTCATTGTTTTGTCTTCGAGCGCATGTTTATTCCTCCCAGAGGAACATTTCATTGCCTTTTAGCTCATTTTAGTTCTCACTGAAGTGACAGCTTTGTCTCAAATATTAAAAAAACAGACATTATTGTCAATTGTCGACATAAATTAATAGTTTAGAGCTATTATGAATGCGGAGAGCATGCACTGTTCCAAAACATGGGGTCAGTAAGGTTTTTTTAATGATTCTGAAATAAGTCTCTTATGCTCTCTTTTTTACATACAGTAGAATTGTAAAATATTTTCAGCATCGTTACTCCAGTTATCAGTGTCATTTGATCCTTCAGAAATCATTCTAATATGATATTTTTGTGCTCAAGAAACATTTATTATTATCAATTAATATCAAAGCAGTTGCGCTGCTTAAGCAGTTCACTTCCAGAACAAAATTTTACTGATAATGTACTCACCGCCTTGTCATCCAAGATGTTCATGTCTTCTTTCTCCAGTCGTAAAGAAATTATGTTTGAGGAAAACATTTCAGGATTTCTCTCCATGTAATGAAGTGTCCCCAAATTGTAACTTCCAAAATGCAGTTTAAATGCAGCTTCAAAGTGCTCTAAACGATCCCAGCCAAGGAAGAAGGGTCTTATCTAGCGAAACGATTGGTTGTTTTCTCAAAAATGTTCAATTTATATACTTTTTAAACGCTGGTCTTATCTAGCTGTGTGAACTGTTTTTTCCTGTTATGACAGTTAGGGTATGTCAAAAAACTCCCATCTCATTTTCTCCTCCAACTTCAAAATAGTCCTACATTGCTGTTTTACCTCATTTTGTAAAGTGTGTTTGATCTTCTTTGCATGTTCACTTCGTAAACACTGGGTTGGTACTTCTGCAGCGATGAGGTACGATTTTAAAGTTGGAGGAGAAAATGAGATGGGAGTTTTTAGACGTACCCTAAGTGTCATGACCGGAAAAAAAACGGAGTTCACAAAAAGCTAGACAAGACGAGCGTTTGAGGTTAAAAACTATATAAATTGTAATTAAAAAAAAAAAAAAAACGATCGTTTCGCTAGATAAGACCCTTCTTCCTCGGCTGGGATCGTTTAGAGCCATATGAAGCTGCATTTAAACTGCATTTTGGAAGTTCAACTTTGGGGCACGATAGAAGCCCATTACATGAAGAGAAATCCTGAAATGTTTTCCTCAAAAAACATACTTACTTTACGACTGAAGAAAGAAAACATGAACATCTTGGATGACAAGGGGGTAAGTACATTATCTGTAAACGTTTGTTCTGGAAGTGAAGTAATCTTTTAATATTTTCAAAATTCGAAATTGATGAATAGAAAGTTCAAAGAAAGTTTTTTCTGTCAATAGAAAGTTTTTACTGTCATTTTCTGATCAGTTTAATGCTTTCTTGCTTTAAAGAAGGTAGTCTAGCACATAAAAATATAAAGACATTTTCTTTTTTGGGTGAAATATCCCTTAAGTCCCTTAAAAGTCTCAATTTGCTAATCAATTTACTGTCTAGGAGAAACAAATGAGATGCTAAACAGATCTTATTTATGATTTTTCTTTCCTACAGGTCATTATCAACATCATATTAAACCTGTCTGGGCTGTACTTGTGAAAATACATTTCTGTCTGTGTGTGTGTTCGTCTCAGTGATGTATGTTGTGTGTGTCTGTCTGTATTAACGCTACGAGTGTATGCGTGTCATGCTGGCTCCAGTCGCCAGCGGTTATCAAAGGCCTTGCGGGTGCTGTGTTGTCTCTCAGGCTTTACGGTCGTTCCCTCAGCACGTCTGGCTGGCCTGGCCTGTCCTCTATCATGCCTGCCAGATAGTGGCTCCTCTGTGCTGGGCTTTGTTTGGAGGTCAGGAGCCTTACACACAGCTGTGGACACAACACAGAGGCAGTCAAAGTCCCACAGTCCTTCCCTATCATCTCCCCCTCACACAAATACGCTCAGGACATGGAGCCAGTCCAGCCTGATGAAAGAGGGGAAGATGTGAGGCGTGAATCGAGGCTATAGTGATTCCACATTACGGGTGCCAGGAGCGGTGCTCCTCTCGCTCCTTGACGGATGTCTAAGGATAACGCGAGCGCCGGTTTTTGTGGAAGTTAGTGATTCAGATCTTTTTAATGGTTTAAACTCTTTTCATAACTTGGCTCGTCTCGGTGGGGCAGAAGAGTGTTTCGGCCAGCTGTTGCAGAGAGTAGACAAACATGGTTGAGGCGGCCCAATGTTATGTTTCCACTGTAAAGACCATTCAATCAGTCTTTAATTCTCCTAATAGCCGAGAGACCGGCCTATGATTACACTTTGGCTGATACACACTTCCCTTTGGCTCTGATTCAGCTCTGCAAGTTGTATTTCTCCTTCACTCACTTCTCGTTCTCTTTCGCTCTCTTTCTCTGTCACTTCCAACTGCTAGTCTGATACTCTGTTTAAAGGTGCTGTTTTGCTAATATCCGCCTTGTTGTTAACATTCTCACATGCTCTTTCCAAAACTCAAACGTGCTAAATGATTTCCAGGCAGGAGTGATTCTGATTGGCTAGGGCTGTCACTAAGACAGGTATGACTTCTTTGGACACCTGTTTCATCGTATTTCATGTGTCGTACTCTAAATATTGCTTACAGCACCTTCAGTACGCTTTACATGTGCAGACAAACACACCTTTGTATTGCAGCCTTGATCCTTAACCTACAATCTGCAAAAGTGATTCAATTTCCTTTATAGTCACACATTCACTCCCCTCTAAATATTACTAACATTATTCCTGCTCATGCCGTTCACTCCTTTTCTCCTCCATCTCTCTGTGCCTATATTTTCAGTACGTCTCTCCTTGAGTTGTCACACTTTAATACCCTTTCAATAACTCTTTATCCTCTTTGTGGAGTATTGGTAAGAGCCGGAAGTCATGCACTTCAGAGCCCCCCTCACCTCACTTATGCAGAGAATTTCCAACATGGCAACTGTTTGTTAGAGCAAGTGAGCAAAAACGCCATTTCTACATTGCAAGGCAATCAATGCAACACAGTCCACCTCGGCTAACGTATGCACATTTAAAGGTATAGAGATGAAAATTCTGTCATTAATTACTCACCCTCATAGCGTTCCAAAGCCATAAGACCTTCATTCATTTTCGGAATGCAATATGCAAAGATATGAAGAGAGCTTTCTGATCCTGCATAGACAGCAATGCAACTGACACGTTCAAGGCCTAGAAAGGTAGTAAGGACATCGACAAAATAGTCCATGTGACGTCAGTGGTTCTAACGTAATTTTATAAACCTAGGAGAATACTTATTGTGTGCAAAGAAAACAAAAACTAACAACTTTATTCAACAATTTCTTCATTTTCACGCACATTCAGGAGAGTATGCATGCGAAGAGAAGAAATTAATGAATTAAGTCATTATTTTTGTTTTAACAATGTCCTTAGTACGTTTTTGGGCCTTGAACGTTTCAGTTGTGTTGCTGTCTATGCAAGCTCAGAATACTTTTGGATTTCATTAAAAATCTTAATTTGTGATCTAAAGATTTATGACAATAATTTATGACAGAATTTTAGTTTTTGGGTAAACTGTTTCTTTTATATTCTTTTTAAATCAAACTAGGAAAAAAGTTATCAGAGTATACACAAAAATATTAAGTGGAACTGCTGTTTTCAGTTGTGACAATAATAATAAATGTTACTTTTTAGAATGATTTCTGAAGGATCATGTGACACTGAAGACTAGAGTAATGCCTGCTGAAAATTCAGCTTTGACATTAAAATATAAAATACATTTTAAAATGTATTATAATAGAAAACAATTATTTGAAATGTTAATATTATTTTGCAATATTGCAGTTTTTATTGTATTTTTAATGCAGCCTTGGTGAGCACAAGGTATTTCTTTCAAAACATTACAGTCTTTCTGAGAGCTAGGTTTTGAGAGCAACAATAGTGTACAATAAATGTAAAAATAAATTATATTTAAATTTCCCACTTCTATAATTAGCATGGTTTTAATTTTTTTATTTTCTATTTTATTTTTTTTTAAACATCAGTTAAAAACATCAGGGTGGTACAGTTGAGATCATAATGAAAAAACACTCATTCAAAGAAAAGAAAAGTGTCTTGGCATAATCTTTAATGTTGTTGTTCATTAGAACAAAATTACAAAAATGATTATAATATGGGCATAATCTAATTTTGTCATAGCACAAATTCCATTTGTGCTAATTGTTGCAGTTGTTGTTGCAGAGTCACGTGCACATTTATCTGTGCACATTCAGACATCTTTGTCTGTTGTTCATTGTGAACACTGTGTTTTTAAGATGTTAAGTCTTTAAAAATAGTCTTTTGGCAGAACGTGTCTCAAAAACCACAAGAAAAATTTGTCCAAAGTGCACTGTTGACGCAAAATCGCTGCCTGATGAATTAGGACAGCATTACCAACCGCAAATTTGAAATAAGCTCCTTTTTTGACATGTTTGTTATTTTGTAGATATTTAATAGTCGGGTTTTCATGATTATTTCAAGCGTAGATGTGGAGTCAGAGAGAGAAAGAGCTAAATGCTCAGCTGTTGACTCTAGGTCAGGGTCTGAAAAGAAAGTTCTCAAACTGGCCAGATTCTTTACTACTGCCTCTACCATACAACAAAGAAATGCAAGGGTTAGGATGAGGTCAGTGTTTACTCTTTTATGTTATTTTCTAAATATGTGAAGTACTGGAAGGACTGTCTGCAAGTGGCTTATTCAGGTCCTCCTGCAGATTTTGCAGATCTGAGTTCACACTTGCTTCTAATGAATCCTACTTTTTCTTTACAGTTGGCTGATGTTTTATGGGAGAAATGGCTTCTTTAGCTCTTAGTGGAACACACACAGTCTCATCTTTGCTGCATTGTGTTTTCTCAAGGTTACAACGCTACAATAGCGCGCCAATCTTCTCATTTTCAGAGGCGTTTAACCTCAGATCTGGGATCGGCCTTGCCTTTCCTCATACGGTGAGCGTCGTTTCTACAGTAGTTCAAACAGGGGCATGTTTGTGGCCTCCAGGTCGGATCGAGAGGAAGTGTGTTTTCCTGCCGTTCGCTCTCTCTCTCCATTTTGGAGCCATGAGAGAAGAAAATGAAACACATTTATCTTGGGTTTCCCTCTTCTCTCAACCCTTCACGTGTCCTTCCTTCTGCTTTTATTTGTTGAACACACACGTACACAAACCCTCGGAACGATGCGCCCGTGCAGCGCCGTCGATATTCAGAAGGGCCCTGAATGGATGGCTGGCATTTGCATGCATTGATTGAGTGCATGTTTGCCCAATATTTCAGCGCAGCTGATGGCTTTATTAGACACATTGATTTAGAAGGCAGATAGATGGAGGTGGACGACAGGGAGGGGAATGAACAGAAGGGAATGAAGGAGGAAAGAGAGGGAACATTCTGACACACACGCAGAAAAATGGAGCAGTTTGCGTTGCTTTTCTGTGTATCTGGCAAACTTGAAATAATAATAAATCACAAATAATTCATTACAAATAATATAAAATAAATTGATTTTGTATTGAATCAAAAGGACACACTGTGATGTGTAGATCCTCTATTGGTCAAATGTGCACAACATTTTCATGAATGTGAACTTTCAATCATTGATTTCATTTATAAAGTTATTAATTGCATTGGTATTATATTGTTACATTAATTTATATTTAATTTACGTTAGAATTTTTTTTTTTTAAAGTTCACATTCCGATTGATTTTTCGATGAACATGATTTAAAAGTTCAATGTTGTCTTTATTACTTCTGAGTTTTTTAACATTCAAATTAAACACTAAAATTACTTAAACAATTAAAGGAAAAAATAAGACGTGAAAGAGAGGTGGCTTTGGACAATGAGAACTCTATGACATATTGACCTTCGTGTGTGTGTGTCCTGAAAGAATCTGATTAGGAGGACGGTGTTGGGTTGTCAGAGGAAGCGGTGGCCTAACGTGGGAACTCTCACCTTTTCACTGACTGCACTCAACTTCAGTGTGACCCTTACTAACCGCCATACACACACAGAGAAGCATGAACACAGGATGATCAGGGGTGGATCACATTGCAGACTGCTGACTGCTTTCTCTCCCTCTCTCTCTCTCGCTTCACGTTGTAGTTGAATGTGCCTCAAATCAGATTTTTTTCCCCTCACATGTGACACAGATCTGACACACTGTCTGAGCAGCAAAAACCACATTCGTTGCTACACTTTCCATGACCTTTCCAGTTATTCATGTTTACTTGTTTAGAACTTTCTCTTCATTTAAAGGGATAGTGCACCTAAAAATGCAAATTCTGTCATTAATTGCTCACCCTCATGTTGTTGCAAACCCGTAAGACCTTCGTTCATCTTTATCTTCACAAATGAAGATATTTTTGATGAAATCGAGAGCTTTCTGACCCTGCATAGACAGCAACGCAACTGACACAATCAAGGCACAGAAAGGTAGTAAGGACATTGTTAAAATAGTCCATGTGACATGGTTCACCCGTAATGTTATGAAGCTACAAGAACAATGACTTTATTCAACAGTTTCTTCTCTTCCGTGTCAGTCTCCGACGACACTGAATCATTTTGCATGATGGCTCACAAGCAAAATTTATTTTGCACAAACACTCTAAAATATTTAGCCTGTTTTAGAGCAGAGAAAAATTAGAAAAAAAAAACCCCAAAACAAATACTTTTTTCATGTTTAAAAAATATAATTCAAAATAATCATATATAATTAAAATGTTTTTATGGTTTTAATCAATTTAATGACTTTTTAGAGAAAAAATGCGGTAAAATGAGTCAGAAAAATGTTGTTTATTTCTGTAGAACATATATATATATATATATATATATATATATATATATATTTTTTTTTACAATATTACAGTTTTACTGTATTTTTAAAAAAATAAATGCAGGCTGTTGCGCAAAAGAGACTTCTTTAAAAACAGTAGTGTATCAGATTACAGAGTTTTACACATGCAAGTTTAAGAGCGTCACCTGTTCAAACGGATGTCTGATATGGGTCACATTTAAAAAGTCACGTCAACAACCACATGAAAAAGTGAACTTGAGCAGAAAATCGGAATTTGGGCTCTTTGGTTTGCGGTGTGAACACGTCCCCTCTGTCATTGTCTCTCTCTATATCTCTTTTTAGCTCAAGCCGTACTGAACAATTCCCTCTAGAAGCAGCCCTTTCCATTTGATTTGAGTCTGCATGTGTGTTCAAGCCAAGCAGATGTGGTTTTTGGTTACACTTCTGTTAAAACCCCCTAAAGGAAACTGCTCCCATCACTTATTTTGAACATGGGAGGGCTAGGGTTTTGCCGTATACCTCGGCTTTGGGGTTTCAGGCGTGCTTCACGCTCTCTTGCAGAGGCCAAATATAGAGGCTTGTTCCAGTGTGGGTGCAAGACACCGCCAGACCTGACCAGACTAGACCCCTCTACAACAAGTGCTGCTATTTCCACTTTCCAACAGGAAACCAGCTGTGTGGCTTTAGCTTAGCAAGGGCTTTTGGAGTTTGTGCGTGTGTGTGGAAGAGAAAGTAAGGAGGGTTTTAATGTCATGCACGCATGTGCAGGTTCATCTCATGTTGGACAAAAAGAACATTTGTGTGTGTGTGCACATGGGCGTCAGAGAGCAGGAAGCTACTTCACCCCCTGTGCTCCTCTGTATCTGCTTTCTCCCTCATCCCTCACTCCTCCTCGTTTGCTTTTACAATAGAGTGTCATTGTTTGCAAAGCTGCAAAAACGACCATTGTTTAGTGGCGCTCGTGGTTGGTTCAGCATTTAAAGTGATATTGTGCACAAACACACAAATCATGATGGGTACTTTCCTTTGACTTCTGTTGTTTTTACACTGAGATAATTTATACCTACTTTTACTTTTACTTTTTGTTGTGCATGCAGTGTAGGTGTTTTTCAGGTTTTACTATATTTGTTGTGTGTTTTGTTCCCATAATATACACTACTTCTGTAGTATTTGTAACCATTTTTTTAAAAAAAGACATGAATATTTTTATTTAGCAAAGATACATTAAATCAAAAATCAAAGTGAAAGTAAATATTTATGCTACAAAATAATTTTATTTTGAATAATTCTCCTCTTTTAAACTTTCTAAACATTAACGAATCTTGAAAAAAAAAAAATCGAAAATTAGTTTCCACAAAAATATTAAGCAGCACAACTGTTTTCGACATTGATAAAATAAATAAATGTGACCCTGTACCACAAAATCAGTCATAAAGGTCAATTTTATGAAACTGAGATTTATTATATAATATTTGGATGAGATACAACTGTTTGAAAATCTGGAATCTGAGGGTGCAAAAAAATCGAAATATTGAGGAAATCGCCTTTAAAGTTGTCTAAATAAAGTTCTTAGAATGCATATTTCTAGTCAAAAATTAAGTTTTGATATATTTACGGTAGAAAATTAACAAAATATCTTCATGGAACATGATCTTTACTTAATATCCTAATGATTTTTGGCATAAAAGAAAAATTGATCATTTTGACCCATACAATGTACCGTTGGCTGTTATATATTATTATATATTGTTGGCAAATATACTGTTGCTACTTATACTTATGAATAAATAAATAAATCAATAAAATAACAATACATTTTTCTTTAGCACCGAATCCGCATAGAATGATGTGTGATCAGGAATAAGTTATGCATTTATACATCACATTTTAAAATATATTATAATATAAATCAGTTATTTTAAATTGTAACAATATTTTACAATATATTACACTTTTTTGATCAAATTAATTCAGACTTGGTGAAAATAAGAGACTTTTTTCAAATCATCAAAAATGTAATTTCTATCTTATTGGTAATTTACCATCTACATCTATTGTTTGTTGTAAAATTAAATTTAAACATTTTGCATTACTTATTTATCAAAGTTATGACATCATACAACTTATGTTGTTGATAAAGCATTAAAAAAACATTTTGCATTATTTATTTATTGAAAATGTCTGGTTAAGAATAAAAAAATTAAGTTATTTAAAAATCTAAAGTAAAAAAGGTTTAGTTTTTTCTTTATTTATCCATGATTTTTTTCCAAAGAGAGGTTTCGTCTTTCTTCCCCAAGTATGGTAAAGTAAACTTCCACATACTTTTTTTATAGAATCACTTTTACTTTTAGGAACATCCCCCAACATTCCCAAAAGTTGGTTTTGTCATATTTTGTTAACTTGTGGGGACAAATAAGTCTCCAAAGTATTGCTAAGCAAACCCACAGACACACACATGTTAACACACACAAGACCATAAACCAAACATCCCAAGAAAAACTTAAGCAGATTAACAAAAACAGTCTTCGAAAACCAAGAAAGACAACAGAAGCACAACCACATATATACACATGGTTTGTACATACACTCACTTACACAATAGCAGGGCACAGAAATATCATTATGGCTAAAAAAAAAAAAAAAAAAGTAAGAAGACTAAAAAAGAGCAACCTGAAGGAATTAGCGAGTGTGACTAAAGTAGTTCAGAAGAGAATAGCTGGAGTAATTCATCTGCAGGTCTCTGCATGCCTGTTTGCACAAGCTCAAGATGCATGTGTGCGTAAGTGGACACGTACCTAGAGCGGCGGAAAAAGTCATTTGTCTCTGTGATTACTCATTAATGATCAGGGCCCATCCAGCCACTCCTGTTTTGTTTGGTTTCTGTGCATGTGTGTGTGTGTGCATATTTGTGTGTGAGTATGAGTGAATGAAGTGTGTTTGCTTTTCTCTCCCCCATCATGGTTAATTGCCCTCTCCTCCTCCTCCTCCTCTTGGCTTAATGAGGTGTCTGACCCCTGGTTGCCTCCAGCACCATCAGAGCCTTATCATAACACACACACACACACACAGAGAAACGTACGCATGCTGAACATGGCTTCTCCCACAGTTCCTGTTGTTCCCGCAGTCTCCGTACAAGAAACTAATGAGTTGTAGGTACGTCTCCTCGGGGTCCACATTCTGCTTGTGTGACTCCCTTCAAATGTGAGTCGTGCTTTCGTTGGTCGTCTTTGCCAGCGCTGTGACAGATGCCAATGTCTGTTTGTGCCGGTATAAATACTGATAGTTGATTCTCGTGGCATGTTCAGACGAGTCAGTGTAATTAGGCTGCCGGATTATAGCAGACTCGCTCCTTCTCCAGGAAGGAGGCGTGCGGCTCACCTACGTATCCAGCATCTGTGATTAAAGTTAGAATGCGTAACTGCTGTTTCTGGCAGCCTGTTAGTGCTAGTGCTACAACAAACACCTTTAAATATCAATGCTATTCTGAAATGATGTCTCTGGTGATTACGCTTGAACATTTGTGGTTTTTTTTGGAGGTGTAGTTTGACATTATTTATGAATTTAGTTTGGACCATGACTGTGTGTGTGTGTATATATATATACATATATCTTGCCTCCTCTGAGCCCATTGAGTTTTGACAGACGGCCTAAAGCAGAATGAATGAATGGGGGAAAGTCACGTGAGAGGAGACAATGCAATATGATTAAATATGACTGATTATGATCGGCTGTGATTGGTTTATGCAACAAATCCCGCCTCTTGTGTTCATCAGTTTGAATGAACAATATAATGGCTTTTATGGGAAGACTAATAAAAAAGTAAGTAAAAAACGTACACACTTATATATCACCACTTTGTCAAGTGAAAATCAAACTTGAGATGAAAACATGCTCCGTGTTTTTTTTTTAGTGAGTAACCAGCTTGTTGAAATCTCGTCTTTGAAAGTGCATAAAAACTGTAAACTGATGAGATTTATACTTGTTTTTTAATAAATATTTATTGCATTGTTAATGTAAAAATACTAAATAGAATTTTATTCTGGTAGTGTAAGTAATATTTAATTAACCCCCAAAATGTGACTGACATGAATTTACATTTAATTAAAAAAAAAAAACAAACAAAAAAAAACACTGCATGGCACTATAATATATATATGCACATGTATTTATATATATTTTATGAATATAAAAATTATAATTTAAGTAAAGTTAATGCATATTTATATGTATGTATGTGTGTGTGTGTGCATTAACTAAATACTTCAATTACAATTTAAATAAAAAATTAATTACTATTAAAATTAATTGAAAAAGTTTCAATTTGCATTTGCATTTTTTTTATTTTGTTTTGTTTTGTTTTCTCCTTTGTTTTCCATAAGGAGGTTTAACAAACAGCATACATTGGGGAAAAAAGAGATAATTTTGGTAGTAAATTTCACATAATTACAAAGAAATGGCAAGTCACATATTAAACTGAGCGTGAAATTTTGAAGTAGAGCAACTGAAATAGTATTTTCCTGTAAAATATACAACAGTCATTATTTTTTATTTGAAAATTTTTTTGAAAAAAAAAAAATTCAGTATGCATTAAAGTTACGAACCGCATAAATTTGCCATTTGGTTATAAATTTTGATCAACGCATTATTATCATGAAAACAGAATTAATTTAAGTGCAGTTGCTTTCTGTCACCTATATCTTGTTTGTGTTGATATGAAGTACATTTTGTTGTCTTGATGGTGCATAACTTGTGTTAACTGCCATTTTGACGAATCTAATCAGCCTGGTGCCTGGACCCCTGCGGCTGCCTCTGATTGGTTCTTCTCTTCCACCATCACAGGAAGAACACAAACCCCAGCTGGCTTGTCAGCCAATCATCAGCTCAGCTCTCTTTGAGACCACTGGGAAATCTTGTGTGTGTGTGTGTATATATATATATATATATATATATATATATATATATATATCTATATATCTCAGTTGATTTTTGCATGAACTATGTTTATTATATTTGTATAAAGAGTGTGCAGGTTCTTATGCATTGCGCACCCATTTTCCTGCATGCTGATGTCTTTGTAAGTGCATAACTTTGCATTTCTGTGTTGTGTAAATGCTTGTATATGTGTGTGTGTGTGTGTCTAGACACACAGCCACCTTTCGGTGTGTGAGAGATGCAGCATGCACTTCTGCCCTTGATGATGTGAGAGCGTCCCCCAGTTCCCCAGACGCACTCATCCACCCTCTGCTCCTCCCTTCCTCTACACTCATCTCTCTCTCTTTGTCTCTTCTGTCATTCTCTTCTCTGGGGGATTCTAAGCTCTATAGTCTGGGGTGTCTTTCAGTCTCTTGACAGGCAGACGGATGAGCGCTTGAAGGACTGCTGCGTGATTTCTGTGGCTGTGTGTGAGAGAGTATAGGGGCGGATACCTGGAGTGAACTCTCAGAAACCTCCAGTCTGGTGCCAGAAGGGTTTGACTGACAGCTGCTGAACCTATACAAATCTCTGTAGAGAGAGTGTGAATGTGGAAACTCTAATGGAGAGTTAAGAATGTGGAAACAAAGAACTGTAAAAGATGTAGTGTTAAAGGTGAAGTGTGTAATTTTTTTCATCACTAGCGACACCAAACAGAGTTGCGAAAATAAAGACGTCTTTAAACAGGAAATTGCCATTGGCTGATATCCAAATCCTGCCTAGAGATGCAAATCAAGAAATATATGGAGAAAGGTCTGTATTTTAAGACGAAATGTTGCATTCATTTCTATGAAATGCTATTGACAACACATCTGTAACACATCGACATATGAACAACCAACCAGTCAGCTACATTGTACAAAATACAGTAAGCAAACGCTTAATGTTTTTGATTTACTAAAAAGAACCAACTCAAGTTTGCTAGGGAATCAGATCTCAGTGTTTGTGCTGTATGTTTTCAATTTGCTGAATTAACCAAATTATATGAGTCATTCGTTTGGTAATGGCTATTCTCTGGCAATTCACTCAAAAGAGTCATTCGTTCGAGCAGCGGACTACAGGACACACTGTAAATGTAGGCTATTTTTATTACGCAATTCTGCAAAACATCGACGGATGAATACAGAACTGATACAAAATATGACTGAACATCTCCAAATAAGAACCTGTTCAAGTCTTGCGCTTGAACCATAATTGTTGTATTGGCTTCTACCATTGCTAAGGTAACATTTTTTCCTGTTTATAAACAAATTTAATGACATGAAACATGAAAATCATGACATGATGGTGTCTGTTGTGAATTTAGAAATGCATTTCTGTTCAAACTGTGTTTAATTTGAGCAACCCAAGTGCGTTTATGTTGGTTCATGGTGGTGCAGATGACTGATTTGAAACTTCACACTGATTTGGGCAGTGGGTGATTTTTGTGAGCGCTCGTTCTGGACCAGTACCGCTTGTGTTTTCAAAGTCGTGGTCACGTTCAAATTATTAGGCGCTTTTATCCTTCTTGACTGAGAGTCTGGATTCCTGTGAAATTTGCAATGGTTTATAATTTTCCTCCTTTCATTTATTCTCCATTTCCATTCTTTTGCTGCTCCTTTAAGATGATTCAGATCACTTGATTTGGTTCTCTTGGGTGATCTGCTCTCTGCCTCCTTGCCTCTGCTTTTCTCTGTGTTATTCCCTCAGTAACTGCGAGACTGAAGAGGAATGAGAAAGCAGGGTGAGAAACATTAGTAAAAGAAAGACACGAGTGAAAGAGTAGCTAGAAGCCATCCTAATGAAACGGTGTGCAGATTTCACGAGAGAGGATGAAGGGGGATGGTTGAGACTGACCTGTTAGTCATTCTTATTTTTATCTATCCCTAGTTAATTGAACGTATAGCTTTTTTATTTTTCTCATACTGCGCTCTCTCACTGTGCCACCAACTTGCCTTAATCTTCTGCCTGGCGTGTGGCAGAGTCAAGCCTGACTATGTCATTCGCTTTCAGTTTCCGCTGTTCTTTAATTAACCCTTATATTTGTGCATGTTATTTGTCAGATGTATGTTTATGATTCACTAAAAATAGCATGCTTGTTAAAAAATAAACGTTATAGGTTTGGCAGAGGTTTTACTGTATGTTTTTGATTCACTACAGAACCATCTCATATAGAGTCATTCATTCGACAGTTGGTTTACATTGGTTGCACTATATGTTTTTGATTCACTAAAAAGAACAAATTCATAACAGCCATTCGTTTGGCAGTCGGTCTACACTGTTTGCACTGAACGTTTTTATTTTACATATACAAGCCATCCATTACAAAATCGGTCTACGCTGGTTGCACAGAATTTTGTTTTGATTCACTAAAAATTACTCGTATGCTTCTTTCATTGGGGAATCAGTCTACACTGGTTTCACAGAATGTTTTTGATTTGCTAAAAAGAACCGACTCTCATAAGTCATTCATTGAGGAATTGGTCTACACTGGTTGCATGGAAGGTTTCTGATTCACTAAAAATTACTGGATCATTTGAGTCTTTCATTGGGAAATCGGTCTACACTGGTTGCATGGAATGTTTTTGATTCACTAAAAATGACTGACTCATATGAGTCTTTCATTGGGGAATCGGTCTGCACTGGTTGCACAGAATGATTTTGATTCACTTAAAAGAACTGACTCATTTAAGTCATTCTTTAAGAATCAGTCTACACTGGTTGCACTGAATGTTTTTGATTCACTAAAAATAAATAGACTCATATGAGTCATTCATTGGAGAATTGGTCTACACTGGTTGCACGGAATGTTTTTGATTCACTAAAAATAAATAGACGCATATGAGTCATTCATTCGAGAATTGGTCTACACTGGTTGCACTGAATGTTTTTGATTCACTAAAAAGAATTGACTCATATGAGTCATTCATTGCGGAATCAGTCTATGCTGGTTGCACTGAATGTTTTGGATTCACTAAAACGAACCGACTCTCATGAGTCATTCATTGGAGAATTGGTCTACGCTGATTGCTCGAAATGTTTTTAATTCACTAAAAAGAACCGACTCATATGAGTCATTTATTGGGGAATCGTCTACACTGGTTACACTAAATGTTTTTGATTTGCTAAAAAGAGCCGACTCATATGAGTCATTTATTGGGGAATCGGTCTACACTGGTTGCACTGAATGTTTTTGATTCACTAAAAAAATGTCTCATTTGAGTTAATTGTTTGGGTTTTGAACTACACTGTTCATGCTCAGTGTTTTGCTTTTTTATTTTTATATATTAATTTTTATTCAATTTATAATACCAGATATTTGTGTAAAGTAATTTGACTCAGGAATGAGTTGCCCACAAGCTTGCCCATTTAATATTAGCACTATCAACACATCATTTTCATATACATGGGTAATTCTGTAATACTATTTTCTATTGTAAAAACAATTCATAAACACAATTTATGTTTACACATATCTTTCTTTTTACATTTTGTTTTCCTTTTTATTTTTATTTCAATTTAAGCATAGGCTTTACATAAAAAGTATTTTTTATGACTGTAGGAAACAAGTCGAGTGAGTTCAAACTTTTCATTGGTAGTGTTTAATGGATTTCTAGGGAATTTTCCTCATTTTGACTTGTAAAACAAGGCTGCTATCAGTAGGGGGCGACACTGCTAGAGGGCGCTGTAGGTAGTAAGGTGTGAAGGGGGTCAGACTTGCGGTCAAAGTGTTTACTGTAAACAGATTGTTGAACAAACAGCGGCTAACATGCTCACCGGCAGACCCGCTGTCCACTGTTGACTTAACTGCTCCCTTATCAGAGAGAGCAGCACACGGTCAGCCCTGAATAAACATTCCTAACACAGGAGTCCTTTGTGTGCATGAGAGCATGTGTATGTCTGTGTATGTGTGTGTGTGTGTGTGTGTGTGTCGCTGCGCACAACTCTAATGAGGAAATACTCCGTTTAACTTGTCTGTATAGTGCGTACAGCATGCTACTACAGCCTGCGCAGTCGCATGCAGATTTAAAACAACAAGTTAATGATCTAGCCGAGCGCTCAGGGCTGTAGGCCAAAGCCAACCCAGCCAGATCCACATGCTCTGAACCTGCACCACACTGATACCACAGCTCATCCCTTCAAATAGCTTCACATAATAAACATTAGACAGATCAGAACCATGTTGGACCACGACCAGCTCTTTTATCGCACTGTGCTGGCTGTAAAGCACCGCATGAGGCTTTTGATGTTGTCTTGACTATGGGTGTCCTGTGTAAACCAGTGTGAGAAAGCAGATATCATGATTCATCAATAAGTTTGGATTTTATCTGCTTTTTCTCACTTCGTATATAGATATATGTAAAATAAAATAAATAAATAGCCTATACTGTTTTCATATACTTGATTTAGTTTCTTTTAATACACATATGTGACCCTGGACCACAAAACCAGTCTTGAGTAGCAAAAAATATCTTGTACGGGTCAAAATTGTCGATTTTTCTTTTAGGCTAAAAATCATTTGGATATTAAGTAAACAGCATGTTCAATAAAGATATTTAGTAAATTTCCCACTGTAAATATATATAAAAACTTAATTTTTGATTAGTAAAATATGCATTGCTAAGAACTTCATTCAAGGCAATTTTATCAATATTTTGATTTGACCCTCAGATTCTAGATATTCAAATAGTTGTATCCCGGCTAAATATTGTCCTTTCCAAACAACTTTCAGATGATGTGTACATCTCAGTTTTGGAAAAATGGACACTTATGACTGGTTTTGTGGTCTAAGGTCACATATATTCAAAAGTCGTATAAGATTTTTTGTGTGTGTATGTGTGTATTTTTTTGTATTTATTTATTTTTTTTTTTTTTTATATGCTGCAAAAACACATATATTGTGAAATATTATTACAATTTAAAATGCTGTCAACTGTACATTTTTTACAGTTGTAAATGGCTGTGTTCTGTTTGAATTAGGTTTGTCAAACTATTAATTGCAATTAATCACATCTAAAATATAAGTTTATGTTTGCAAGCTGTATGTGTGTAATGTGTATATTCATTATGTATAAATAAATACACACACATACATGTATATATTAGGGAAAAATATGTCAGATTTATATATGAAATATTTATGTTTATATATAATCTAAATTATGTAATCGCAATTAATCGCTTGACAGCACTAGTTTGAATATCTTCTTTTATATATATATATATATATATATATATATATATAATTTTATTTTATTTTATTTTATTAAATTGGTCTGGTATAATTTTTTGAATGAAAAACATTTTACATTTTTTTTTTTAATTATTATTTTCATGAATGTGCCTGTATATGCTTACACACACACACACACACACACATATATAATATGGAACATAAAGTATATTTAATTTTCAGAAATTAATAATAATTAAGTGATTCTACAACATCTTATATCAGAAAAAAATATTTTAAAAAAATTATTTCAGTGCATCTTTAGAGTGTAAGGATACATTTGCAAAGAATCCAGATTCATCGACACATTAAATTAAGTGAAAGAACAAATTTACATGCGAATGCACCTGTAGTAAATCTTTTGAACGTGCATGTTATTTTAAATGATTAAAACCCATTGACTGCACATAGTTTTTGTCACATAACGCTTTTTGTTCGCGTTAACGAAACGAAGTGAAAATGAACGATTTCTTTCCTAATTACTTTTAACAGAGGGATTCGCTAATGTTAATAAGAACTCAGTCCTGCATTAACGAGCCTGTTGCGTATGTGTGTGTGTGCTTACGTGGATGTTTGCGTATGTGTGTAAGCATATGAGATCAGGCTTCCTGTCTGAGTAAGTACCCCTGTCACTTGTGTTGTTGCTTTATGTCAAAACATCTCAAAGCAGGGACTGCGCTCTGACTCTCAACACACTCACACACACACACACACACTCGCGCATACACACACTCTGTCGGTACGCAGCATGCTGCCAAGTCTCTGGGTGGTTACAGAGCTCAACCTGTTAAAAGGTTGAACTCTTGGGAAGGTGCTGATCTGAGCGCACCGCACAGAGGCCCTGTACACTCCTGTCAGCCTGCAACACACACACACACATAGCGAGCAGCCTACGTAGGCCGCATTTTAAGCGATCATAGGAGTGAATGCTTTTCGAAAACGTCCAAACTTAATTATGCTGCCTTGTTTTGGCTAGATTCCACATAAGCTTTGAATCCCAGGATGCACTGTGACATTTTTTACTATCTCTTGCCGCAAAAAGCACACAGCTGTGTTCAGGTACATAAGGAAAGCCTTATACCGTTTTATTGTGTTCTCAACTGACTTTTTATATGTTGTAAAGGAGATTCTGAGATTTTCTTCTGCTGAAATATGGCAGCAGTTTCTCTCCATTACAGCAACCGGCTCAGGTCCTCCCACTTTATTTCAACAGATTTATTTACCTCACAAGCCTGGAAGCATGCAGTAATTCAACACAGGTATTGTGCGTGCACATGCTGTGTTTATGTGTGAACAAAAAAAAAAAAGGGAATGAGACTGACGGAAGAGACGGAGAGAGAAAGCGAGAATGAGAACGAGTACCGGATCAACAAGTCAGCATTTGTAGAGACCCTGTTAATTGGCATTTGTGACAATACAACACTGGCAGTTATTGATTCCGGATCGGCCAGGGATCGAATATGCAGAGCATTACTCCCCATCATGGCTGAACTCACTGTGAGCGCGTGTTTGTGTGTGTATGTGTATGTGTATGTGTGTGTGGGCTGTGAAAGTACGTTCATTGGTTTTAATCAGTGAAAATACTGTGGGCTAAACAAAGCTCTTTATTATCTCAATTGTTGCCACATTGTTCCTAAATAGCAGTTAGATTAAAAGGAGGAAATATTGAGATTTTTACTTTTTGTTTTGTTTTCCTGACAAAATTATGTCATATTTTGCTTATTGCAGAAATGAGTTTTTTTTTTTCAGTTAAAACCTCCTTGAAACAAGAAACATTTACTTGAGGACCAGAGAATTTAGACTTTTTATTACAAGTACACTACCAGTCACTACAAGTTTTTGAACAGTAAGATTTTTCATGTTTTTTAACGAAGTCTCTTCTGCTCACCAAGCCTGTATTTGTTTGATTCAGAGTACAGCAAAAACAGTAAAATGTTGAAATGTTTTTACTATTTAAAATAACTGTTTTCTATGTGAATATATTTTAAAATGTAATTTATTCCTGTGATTTCAAAGCTGAATTTTTAGCATCATTACTCCAGTCACATGATCCTTCAGAAATC
>JAHKKF010537632.1:24954-36864 GCA_019740295.1 Labeo calbasu
ATATTTTAAAATGTAATTTATTCCTGTGATTTCAAAGCTGAATTTTTAGCATCATTACTCCAGTCACATGATCCTTCAGAAATCATTCTAATATTCTATCATTCTAATCAAAAAACATTTATTATTGTTATTATGATATTGAAAACAGCTGAGTAAACTTTTTTCAGGTTTCTTTGATGAATAGAAAGTTCAGAAGAACAACATTTATCTGAAATAGAAATCTTTTGTATAATTATAAATGTCTTTATCATCACTTTTAATCAATTTAAAGCATTCTTGCTAAATAAACGTATTAATGGATCTTTCTATTCTTTAAAGAATCCTGAAAAAAACTGTTTTAAATATTGATCGTAATAATAATAATAATTGTTTTGAGCAGCAAATCAGCATATTAGAATTTGTGAAGGATCATGTGACACTGAAGACTGGAGTAATGATGAGTAATTACATTTTAAAATATATTCAAATAGAAAACAGTTATTTTTAAATAGTAAAAATATTTCACAGTATTACTGCTTTTGCTGTATTTTGGATTAAATAAATGCAGGCTTGGTGAGCAGAAGAGACTTTTAAATAAACATTGAATATCTTACTGTTCAAAAGCTTTTGACTGGTAGTGTATATTTTCTCACAGTCAGATTTTGTGTTGTTTTAACTATAAACAAGTTAAAAAAGTTTGAAGTATTGAGATTAAAATTAATCAAATTTACTTTTATTTCAGACCAAATATCTTATTATAGTTAGATTTATTTTGCTAGAAAATTCCAAAAGATTGGGGGATTAACTAATATTTATCCTAGAGCAAATTGAGACTTTTTTTTTGTTTTTTTTTTACATTTTTAGGCTGAGAAAATAACCATAGTAATTTGTCTTAGTTATAGAAGACATTTCAAAAACATCACAGACATCATCTTTTTAGACTTTTAGGAGGAATAAAGTATGATTTCCTTTTTTTCTGTGGAACATAAAAGCTAATATTTTGAAGAATGTCGCTAACAAAAGAGTTTTGATTCCTACTGGCTTTCATTTTACGGACAAAAAAATACAATGGAAGTCAATGATAATTGACTTACCAAAATGCTTCTTTTGTGTTCCGCTGAAGAAAGTAAGTCATACGGGTTTAGAATGACATGAGGGTGAGTAAATGATGGCAGAATGTTCATTTTGCAGTGGACTGTCCCTTTAAACATAACTGAGAGCTCCATTATGTCTCCAGCTGAGCTGTGATAGAGCAACCTCTGAGCAGTGCAGGTACTGGCTGATATCTGTGGCGGTAACGTCACAAGGTCAAATGACGCCTCTGTCTGTGCGCGCTCCCCTGTGAAGATGACCTTTGCTGCGAATGTACAGATTGCAGGAAGTGCTCCCTAATTTTACTCCCCAGCTGGGAAGGCTTGCTGCTTTATTTCACCAGATGTCCAGCAGACATCTGAACGTTACGGATGAATGCGGCTGTGTGATGGAAGGCGTAATTCAACTTTAGTGCAAGTCAGATTCAGATGTGTCTCTGGTAGTGCTTTACCAGCCTCCGACTCTCCATTTCGCCCCCTGACTGGTGGAGTCCAGAGGCTGGAAAAACATGAAAGAGGCCCCTGGGCAGGTTCACTGTAAGGAATAAGGGGGTAATCTTTAGGCCTCAGTAGAGCAATGATGAGGAGGGGAAGATAAGACGACTGTCTGATCTCTGTATATGAACCTTATCATCTGCATGTGTTTAACCCGTGTGGTTTCCAAAAGCACCTGCTCTCACACGCAAACACAAGCAGAGGAAATTATTGCTTCGAGGTTGCTTTTTCATGGCTCAGAAACCTTCTTAGAAGAGGTTTCCGCCAATGAGACAGTAGTTGACACACGTTAAAGAGATGAAAAAATGAAAATTCTGTTATTAATTACTCACCCTCATGTTGTTCCAAACCTGTAAGACCTTTATTCATCTTCAGAGCACAAATTAAGATATTTTTGATTAAATCCGAGTGCTTTCTGCTACTCCATAGACAGCAACGTAACTACCACATTCAAGTCTGAGAAAGGTAGTAAGGACATCATTAAAAACATCATAAAAACCCCTAATTTTATGAAGCTACGAGAATACTTTTTGTGTGCAAAAAACATAAAAATGACAACTTTTGTCTTTAATGCGCATTAATGTTCATTTGTGTTGCGAAGATGAACGAGGGTCTTACAGGTTTGGAACGACATGAAATTTTCATTTTTTGGGTGAGCTATTCCTTTAAGAGTCTTTTTCTTAAAAGAAAAAACAAAGAAGCGCATGATTAAGCAGACGTTTTTTCCATTTCCATTTTTGCAGCTGAAATTCATTCATTTTAATGACATTTATGCTTTTTTCATTGCAAATTTTGCTGTTTCCACCAAAGAAATGTTCTCTAGCAGGCTAACATGGATGAGGTTCTGCCAAAATTGCAATAAATCTTTGTGATAGTTTTAAAATCAAAAGTAAAGATCTATTCGCATTAAGAATGCTAACTATAAACTGTAATATCAGCATTCATACCAACACACAACAATGTGCAAAGTGTGGAGCTCTTTAAATTCAGGTAATTTCTGATTGGCTCAAAAAATAAAAATAAAAATAATAATAATTTTCTGAATTTTCCAATATTAGAAGTGAATTAGATGTGAATGGGCCTTATGAATGTCCTGGTATCTTACTTTATATTTACATTATAGCTGTATAATTTCCAGCTCATCACACTTTTTTTGTTTGTTTTTCTGAAGATTTTTTTTGTAAAGAATATTTATAAAATTAAGAATTAAGTTTTTGGTAAAGACAAAGAAAATTGTAAAACAAAAACACCAAAAACTGCCAAAAGAAAAAAATAAATAAACAAAATAAAATAACATATATATAATATATATATAAATTATATATAATTTTTAAGACCTGAAACAATTCAGATTTTCGAAGATCATATTTGTTTTTTGTTGTGGTTTTTTTTTTTTTTTTTACATTTTTCTTTTCTATGAGAGCGTTTAAACACAGCATATTTACACACAGAAAGCACTGGTCACTCTTGGACCTGGTCATCTGTACCTCGTTCACCTTTACTCCCTTCCTCTCTCTTTTTAACCCCTCTGACTCTCTCTTCCTTTTCTGCTCTTCCTGTCTTTCTTTCTCCAACCCTGAAAGAATCTTCCCTCGCCTCCCCCAGAGTACACGCCAGCACCAGGCCTTGCACCGCGGGGCGGAGAGTCCTTGGCCGGTGCAGCCGGCAGGCTTATCTTCTCAGCTCTGCTTTCAATCTGAGCGCTCTCTCACCCCCGGGGAGATTCCACCAAGGGCTGGGCTCTGAGCAGATGCAGGCGGGTGTCGAGTCGTGGTCAGCTCTGTCTTGCGTCTGCTGGCCTGCTCTGGATCTTCTCACTCACGGGAGTGGGAGTGCGGCCCTGAGAAAGCTCAGGTCTTGATACCAGCGCGGGGCATATGAATGTTTGCTGTCGTTCCAAAAACTGATCTGGCCCATGCTTCAAAGTTGTGTAAATGTTAGGACTGAGCTAATGGTGGGAATGGGTGATTAGTGTGGCAAAACTCTCTCAGTAAGTGAAGTTGTCTCATGCGCTGTTTATTTCTTGATACAGCGGCGGCAGATTTTTCACAAACTTTCATCGTCTGGCTTTTTTGGAAGTTACTGTGCAATTTTGCATCTGCCTGAAATCTATGACCCGCATTTTGAGTTGCTTGTGTAAATACTGACCGCTGATGATTTGTCAAGAGTTTAAACCTCGGGTGTACCGACTCCCTCTAGATTCCTTTTGACCTGGTTTACTCTTTACAGCTTTATGGAAACTTTTGGAAGGTCTTGTGAGTCAAGGGCAGGAATGACTTCTCAGTGAGCTGTCAGTGCTGTGTGGGATCTCTGGTTCCTCTGCGAGGCTGCAGTTTTGCTAAAAGCCCTCTGGAGTGATGATGTGGCCCAGGGTCAGGGAAAAGAAGCCTGGGAAATTGGAAAAGTATGGAATATGCTTTATAGATCAGTTCTTCGATTAAAATCATTGTTTATTTTTATTGTCTGAACAATGGCATATTTTATTTTATATCTCTTTAACAATGTTGGGTATCAGATTTTTTTTTTAATCGCTTTAAGGCGGTATTGAATATTTAATTGTTTATGCTTTTTTTTTAAACATTTAATAGATCTTTGCTGTCATCTAATACTTACTTAATATTAATATACAACACATTTCGAAATTAATATTGATTTTTCTTACTTGTAGCATTTAAAATGATTGATTTTAATTGTTTAATGTTTTATTTTTTTGGTTATTTAGACTAAATTGTATGCAATTTTTATATCAGCCATTGATCATTTGTGACCCTGGACCACAAAACCAGTCTTAAGTAGCATGGGTATATTTGTAGCAATAGCCAAAAATACATTGTGTGGGTCAAAATTATTGATTTTTCTTTTATTCTAACGTAATATTGATTGTTCTTTTTTTTATTTCTAATATGCATTGCTTAGAACTTAATTTGGACAACTTTAAAGGCGATTTTCTCAACATTTTGATTTTTTTGCACCCTCAGATTCCAGATTTTCAAATAGTTGTATCTTGGCCAAATATCTTAACAAACCATACATCAATGGAATGGAAAGCTTATTTATTCAGCTTATGTATAAATCTCACTTTTAAAAAAATTTACCCTTATGACTAGTTTTGTGGTCCAGGGTCACATTTATCAGCCATATGGAAATTTAGCAAAAGTCTAAATTATTTTATTTATTTATTTATTTATTTTTACGTGATAGTGTTCTTTTATAATTCTAATGATAATTCACTTTGTTTTCTTTTTTTTAAACAATGAATATTGATAGATTCCTAATTTCAGAGGTTGTTCCATTTGTTACCATTAAAATCTGTTAATGTTAATTTATAAATACGTATATTCATACTTTTAGTTATTGGTTTCTTTGTACATAATGCATTAACACTATTTTAAACAACTTTTAAAGTTAAAAATGCATGAACTTGTTAGAAATTAACATTAATCAGGATTTAAAAGTATTGTTTGGCTTTAATTCCTATTATCAATCACGTTAACTAATGTTAACATGTAGTATCTTATTGTAAAATGTGATGGTAATTTATTTTCCTGACAACAGCCGACATGAAATCTACAGTTATAGAACTCCTTAGTAATGTCAGATTTCCGCAGCATTGAAATGCCTGTCATTTGTAACAATTTCAGCTCGTATTTGTTTAATTAATATTATGGTTAATTTAATTTATGCTTTTGGCTAAACAAAAAGAGTTTAATACTCTCAGCTCAGTTTAGTTCTTGCATTCTTGCCATATTTAAATACATCCCACAGAATTCTGCAGTGCAGAAAATGCAACAGAATGTCTGCAGAATCCACGTGGGCCAAATGAGCACTAAGACCACGTGCACTGACTGCTCTTGGTAGGAATGGTGAAGACATTGAAAATAATCAAGATGGACATTGATTAAAAACAATGATGATGTGCTTTGTGCGTAAGAATCAGCCTGATGGGAAGGGCAAGAGCTTCTGGGAAAGAAGGGATGAAATGAAAGATTGAAATGATAATGAAAAAGACAGGATCTGGGAATTAGGAAGAAAGGGAGTGAAAGATAGATGGATAAGTATCGTCCTCCAACTGTAACCTGCCAACACCAAAACACTTTTACTTCGCATAATTTGCTCCAGCTCCACTCTCTTTTCATCATTCCCTCTCACACTTGTTTTCGCTCTCTCACTTTCTGTTCAGACAGTGCGTGTCCTTGCTTTTGAAACGTGTTGTTCCTTAGGGAGAATTAAGTCCTGTGCACCGGACATACTGTGTGTGTGTGTATGTGTGTGTACTGGCTGAGTGGCCCCTGAGGCTGCATGCTGGGAGCCCACCCAGCTGACAGTCTAGCCCAGCTCAAAGTCCCATCCTCCCCAGCCAGACCACCCAGCCACCTGATCCCAGGACTCTTCAGATACAGCAGTGGGCTCATGTGGGTATACATATGTCATGTGTATTTTTTTTGTCTTGCATGCATATTTATGCATGTACAAAATTTAGATTAGAAAATTGGTCTTCCTTTGAATTCATGAGTTTAATAGGTCTTGACTTTAATTACAATTTGACAGGAACTTTGTAAATTACAATTCAAATGAATTTAGCAGGTGTGGAATATGGGTATTTCCACTCTGGTTCATAAATCAGACTGTATGCCTATAAATTCTGCAAACTTTAAGGTTTTAAAGGGGACATTGGAATGCCTATTTTCCACAAATTGGTATGGTTCTGTAGGGTTTTTGTGAAATGTCTACAACATACTTTGGTTAAAATCCCTCAATGGTTGTGTGAACACCCTTTTACCTTGTCAAAAATACATGATAATGAGCTACTGCACAACCCATCCCTCTTTTCCACCTTGGACTCCATATGTGACCCTGAACCACAAAACCAGTCATAAGTAGCACAGGTATATTTGTACCAATAGCCAATAATATGGCTATTGCTATTTCTTTTCAGCTTTTCTGAGCTGGCAGACATGAAACCTAACTAAATGCAAAAAAGCGTCATTTTGTCAATATAGTCATTTTGTTTAGAAGCTGTTTTATTGACATCTTTCTGTAGTTGAAACACTGATTGAGCAATTACATGAGGCATGAGATGTTCATTCATGTTTATTTTGTGTTAAAACTAGTAGTAAAGAGGAAGGAATGATTGTGTTCACTCGCGGCCCGCTCTGCCATTTGAACTGACCCTGACACGGCCACCGGAGCTGATCGTGGCCACTCTGGTCAATGCTTGTCTTTATACTAGCACGTTTCTGAAGCGTACCAGAAGTGGCTCTCAGCGATCTGTCATGCCACATTAAAGACTGTCAAAAATTCCTGGAAAAAATGCTCTATTTGTTCGGTATACATGCATACCGAACTGAAAGGCCCATACCGAAGAGTTTACAAATACGTGTACCGTTATCCCCCTAATGAAGGTTGCTCAGAAGACTTAATTTCGCCTCTGTGTCAGATTTGTATTCTTCCATAATAGAAATAACCATAGAAACAAATTAGAAACAAAATATAATAAAGCTATTAATTTCATGCTGACAGCATTGATATCTCAGACAACATTGAAAATTGAATTGACTTTGGTGTTTTGACAAATCTGAGTACTGAAAAGTTGAGATATTTTTGGAAACTCTAGTGGAGACCTGCGTAGGATTTCTGGGATCTCTTTTTTAAGAAGAAAAAGCTGAGAAGCAGAAGACCTGCTTAATCTCATTGCAGTCTAACATTTGCGCATTTAAGATCTCATTTGGATTTTTCAGTGCCATGCCACGTGGCAACTTGTTGTCAGGATCGTGCCGGAGAAAGCGGAATGGAAGGATGCTCAGAAAACCAGAGGGAAGACCGTAATGCACGCACGCGCTCAAACTAAAACCAAAGAGACGCCGCCAACATGCACAAACACACAGTGGCGTGAGGATAAGCAATGTATTAGTCATCTATTACAGGAATCAGTCTCACACTGGGCCTGTTTTCCAGTCTCGCTGGATGCCTTGTGAATTTCCACCCATGAAATAGAGCGGCTTTCTTCCCCCAGACTCAGCTCACAGAAACCCGCTGCCCACGGGAGACGGCTCTGACCTGGCAAAGAATCTCTGCTTACAGTGGGTCAAATTCTCCACCAGCGGTGTGGATGATACAAAACATAATCCAGAAAAGAGAGGCGCAGCGAGTCTGACTTCGCCTCTGTGAATGGACTGAATGGAAGAGTGTTAGCCGAGCCGGTCGATTTGAAAGCATGCACCTGGTGTGATTCAGGTGTGTGTGCAGGGTATTGTACATGCTAAATGGATTTCTCACCTCTCGCTCTTTGTGGAATGGACAGAGCGGCCAAATCGCCCTCGCTGAGTGCGCTCTCAAGGCCTTGGAATATATCCTCCCTACCGAGAATGAAAGAAACAGAGAAAGAGTCCGAAAGAGAAGAAGGAAAAAAAGACGAGGGGTGTGTGTGTGTGAGTGTGAGAGAGAGAGAAGCAGAGTTAAAAAAAAAGAAAACAAAATAGCGTTTACGGTTCAGTCTGCCTCTGAAATAATTTTCCATATCAGTGCAACTGCATGAGCCCAGTGGGAAAGGGAATATGATTTTCTCCATACAGTGCCAGTGGAAAAGAAGAACTCGAGTCAAAACAAGAGAGAAGAATGCTGGGAAGAGAACGAGAGAGGCACTTGCTGGCCTTTACATCAGGAATCCTGTACGTAGCACTGTTGTTAGGGGGTCTTTTCTGGTTAGAAAACACACACAAACCATCATTCAGCCATCCGTCCAGAACCCGTTTGGCCCGTCCAGTAGCCCGCCGAGATCTATTAAGCATCGGCCTCTGCCTCCAGCTCGGCATGCCGGGTCGATCCAGAGAGCAGAAGAGCTTGACTCCATGTTAATTCCGCCCACTCTCCCCGGTCGCTCCGCTCTCGGCCCTCGGGTTGGGAAGCGTCTCTTGCTGAGCCCCAGGTTTTGGATGGCGTCCTGTCATTAGTTAATACAGAGAGCTCCATCTGATATTCCCTGGATAAGTCCTTGCCTCTTTTCCCATGCCGACACTCAGGATAGAACAGAGGGTGGATCGGGGGGACGTGGAATGATATTCGGCCCCTGAGCCAAAGTGCTCTTGTGACAACAGGCCGATTAGCATGAAAACAAATGCTTGTAGCAGACAATTGAATCGTTCCCTGTTTGGAACAAATGGTGGCTTTGCTTGTTGCATGTAATTAGCCTAGCCGAGGCGGGCTGACAGCATCCATATGTCTGAGAGGGTGCGAGAGCGTGTGTGAGTTTACCGTAAGCGCTGGAGCGTAGAGCGCTAGCCACTAGCGCAGCATTTTTAGCAGGAGAGGAGCCGCAGGAAGCGGCAAAGGGAGGAAGAGAGATTTAATGAGGTAGAGAGCACGAAAAATGACAATTCAACATAGCTCATGTTTGCTAAGATAACACAAGTGAAGTGATGGCGACAGCAAGATGCTGATCCTGGGGGGAATGAGGCCAGCTTTTCCTCATTAAAGTCCAGGGTGGTGTGGAGGGAGGGTGACAGGCGAGTGAACCTGTGATCTGGCCAGGTGGACATCCATGTGGATAACATGGCTACTGAGGATGAAATTGATGTGCCTGAGAAAAAAAGAGCAACAAAACAGTAGAATAGAGCAGTGAATGTAACATGAAATATTAGGAGAGAAAGGAAAATCCTGGCATGCTTTTTTTGTCCCAAGCTGTGAATGTAAGTGACGACCCTGGAAGCCTCTTTCTGCCTCAGGAAAACATAACTAAAAAGATTTATATTTCAGAATTTTTAAATTACCTTTACATCTCACAGTGTGACTTCATATCACGTAATTTCGGTTGTTTCTTATAAATGCAACACTACTTTGCACTCTCCGATTTTATAATTGCAACTTTGTTTCTTATATCTGCAACTTCATATTGCACAGTGTGACTTTATATCACATAACTGCAACTTGGTTTCTCATTTTTGCCATTTTATATTGTACCGTGTGACTCATGTAATTGAAAATTTGTTTTTCATATTTGGGACTTTATATCGCACAATGTGACTTTAGTTTCACATATTTGCAACTTTACATTACACAACGTGAGTCATGTAATTGCAACTTTGTTCTCTTTAAATCGCACTTTATATGTGACTTTATATTGCATAATTGTGACTTTGTTTCTCATTTGTGTGGGACCACAAAACCAGTCCATTGCTTTCCATTGATGTATGTTTTGTTAGGATAGGACAATATTTGGTTGATACAACTATTTTAAAATCTGGAATCTGAGGGTGCAAAAAAATCTAAATATTGAGAAAATCGCCTTTAAAGTTGTCCAAATTGAGTTCTTAGCAATGCATATTACTAATGGAAACTTAAGTTTTGATATATTTATGGTAGGAAATTCACAAAATATCTTCATGGAACACTGAACACTTAATATCTGATTTTTGGCATAAAAGAAAAATCGTTAACTTTGACCCATACAATGTATTGTTGGCTATTGCTACAAATATACCCGTGCTACTCAAGACTGGTTTTGTGGTCCAGGGCTACTAAATATTGCAAAATGTGACTTTATACTGCATAAATGCAACTTTGTTTCTCTTATTCGCAAATTTATATCACATAATGTGACTCTATATTGCATAAGAATCTCACTTAATATCTCATTTGCAGCATTATTTAAGGCAGTTGTGACTTTTTTGCCTGTAACCTTATCTCCAAATGTGGCTTTTATTCTCATAATTACATCAGTGATTTTATTTCATTTTTTAAACTTAATCTTACAGTTGCCTTTTTATGTTTGCTCTGAGGCAAAAACAGGCTTCCATAGATGGGAGAGTGAAAATGCAATGGAGACAGATTCGAACCAGACCATGTCTCTGATACCCGTGGAATCTCACTTGTTATACTAGTCTAGAAACCTGATGCATTCACCGGCAGACTAGCAAACACCACAAAACGCTACATATGCTGGTCTTTTAAGTAAAGGTAGAATAGCATGAATATAGCAGTAAAAATGACTTTGCCCTTTCTGACCCAGTGTTCCTGCCATACCATGCTTAAGAGTGAAAGAGTTTATTGCCATCTATGCAAACTCATTTTTGGACAACGCACTGTCTGTGTGTAAGGCTGGTGTCCTATCTGCAAACCCTGAGTTGACCCAGACTGCCGTGTTTACATTGTAAAGCACTGTGTGTGCGTGTGATTTTTATGTGTGTGTGTTGGTTTAATGTTTGACCTTGTACTGCTGTGTTTATCCCCTCTCGCTCTCTCTCTGTTTTGTTCTGAAGGTGGAGTGATTTTAGAGACCTGCTGATCATAGAGGGGTGTTTTCACACCCAGGGGGGTTGATTCAAACATTCATACATGGAAATGGAAGGGCGGCAGTGCCAGCGGGGAGCTGTGTGTGTGTTGTGTCCTGGAGTGTGTGTACGTCTGCTCATCACCGCTATTGTTTCGTCTGCTCTGTTTGACTCTCATCTCCGAGTCTCACATGTACGCTTCCACACATACACACTCTCAGGATGTGTACTTACAGTAGTCTGGGTGTGATTTTTGATTGACAGCGACTGTTTGAATTGACTGGGTTCTTAATAAGGGGGCTGAAAACCTGTCGCTGATTTAAAGTGATACCCGTGCGAGCGCTGGCTCGTGTGAATGCTTTTAATTGATCCGCAATGGAGACGTAACAGCTATTTGTCATATTTGAAAATGCGGTTGGACACGTCCTCCCGGTTTTCCAGACCAAAATTATATGTAGTCTAAATCCAACATCTGGAGGTGATGAATAGCACCTACTAATTTATAAAAAATAGAGAGACAGCCTTTCAATTTCACCAGTGTTTTGTGGCCATGCCGGCTTATTAATGTTTTGTCCTTGTGGTTTTCATCAGAAAATAAGATTGTGAGTTTCTTGCCAGCTCTGAGCCATTCTTGCCAAGCACTGTAACCGTCTCTCTGAAAATAATCTTAGGCCAGTACTCAAGGGCGATAGAGTTACCTTCAGATGTCTGTGGCATAAATCTCGCATGGGTTATTATTCAGGTAGCTAGCTATGTAACATGTTTACAGTTGAACTAACTTTAAAGGGTTAGTTTGCCCAAAAATGAAAATTCTGTGATTAAATACTCACTCTTGTGTCGTTCCAAACCCGTAAGAACTCAACGTCAGAACACAAATGAAATGATTTTTAATGAAATCTGAGAGACTCTAAGAGAAAAAATGTTATTTTTGATTTCTTTGCACACAAAAAGTATTCTTGTAGCTTCATAAAGTTAAGGTCAAACCACTGATGTCACATGGACTATTTTATCAACGTCCTTACTACCTTTCTAGGATTTAAACATGGTAGTTACACTCTTAAAAATAAAGGTGCTTCACG